>JAJEJH010000391.1:120195-231633 GCA_026122585.1 Anacardium occidentale | reverse complement strand
ATGGTACCAATCATTGCTATCCTTAATGATGGTACGTATAATACCCGTTTAAGTTTTTAGGGAAAGAAAGCTTTAGGATGAAATTAAAATTATTGTCCCTCTCTGATTTTCTATAAATTACCTCTCCTTTCTTCTAAAAGAACCCCTCATTTTTTATTCATCAGTTTCATTTCTATCTTTTTGCCTGTCAAATGAATACATAAGGATGCCTTTCTTCTCGTATTTCCTTGATTTATGAAATTATTGTTTACAGGTACCATTATGACAATATCAAAAGACAGAGTCAAGCCTTCGCCAATTCCCGACGGTTGGAAGCTCAGTGAAATTTTTGCAACTGGTATTGTCATAGGATGTTACCTCGCCCTGGTGACTGTTGTATTCTTCTGGGCAGCATATGAAACCGATTTCTTTCACGTAAATGAAATTTTAATTGATCTTTTCTGGTCAGTCCTTGTGTTATGAGGATACTATTGGTGTCCATCCCACCTTCAGTTACTAAAAACTAACTTGTGGTTCTTTCCCTGTTATCTTAGAATCATTTCCATGTCAAAAATTGCAACAGACATCAATTTCATAAACATGATCATGTTGCCCGGAATAAACTAAGTGCACAGCTGGCATCTGCTGTCTACCTGCAAGTTAGTACCATCAGCCAGGCACTAATATTTGTGACTCGCTCCAGGGGATGGTCAATTATTCTGGTAGCTGCATTCATCATGCACCATTTCAAATTTTGACATGTTTCAAAATTTTGGTTGTAACTCTAATCTGTTGCTTAACGGAGAAATTTTTACTCCCAGTGGAAAACAGAGAACCAACAGAGAAAATGCACCCAATAATAATTTCAATATAAACGCAATCCAAAAGGATTCAAACTTAAGCAAATTCAACCTAGCTCTAGTACCACTTGTGTTTATATTTCTTCTTTGTTTCCTGTTACCTGTTACCTGTTATGCTCTTATTTAATTTTTCAAATGCATGCTTAAATCCATACTAGCTTGGAAACAGTAAACATCATTGCTCAACTTGTAAGTGGAATATAAGTTTTGTCATTTTGTTTTAATATTGAATATTTTTCGTAAATCTTAGTACTTGGAGTAGGATTTGTAATCTTTTGTATACTTTGCCATATATATCTGCATCCTCTTAAAAGGATAGTCTTGTATAGATTGCTCGCCTCAGTAACTGTGATCTTTTGTTTTAAACAACTGCGCTTGCTCATGACAGGTTGCAACTATAATATCTGCCATGGCAACATGGGACGTTGCAGGAATAGAAAAGATTGGTTGGGGCTGTACCGGTGCAATTTGGCTATACAACATTTTGACTTACATGCTGCTTGATCCTATAAAATTGGGTGTTCGATATGCGCTCAGCGGTAGGGCTTGGGGTCTGGTGTGTGACAATAGAGTGAGTGAAAAAGCCAAAATCTTCTCTCATTTCTTCATTCTTTTGCTAAAATTTAATTTGTCTTGGATATCATCATGAGGTAATAATAATGAGTAGCCTCACTTGGCTATCTTGATAGACTGCATTAACAACCCAACAGTCCTTTGGAGAGGAGGCACGCGAGGCTGCTTAGGCAACTGATCATAGAACTCTCCACGGCCTGCAGTCTTCAGAGGCAAAGAATTTCACTGAAAAGCACACTTTCGGGGACATGAACATAATGGCTGAAGCAGCGAGAAGACGCGCTGAGATTGCAAGGTTGGTTAACAATTTCTTGAAAAAAAAACACACTTCAACAAATTAATATCTGAAAACACTAACTCATCCTTTTCATACCATGCAGACAAAGGGAACTTCACACACTGAAAGGCAGGGTTGAATCCGTCTCAAAATTAAGAGGATTAGATGTCGATCAGGTCAATCCCCATTACACTGTCTGAGATGTTTTCTGGTTCTTCCAGAGCCTTTACTAGTTCACTTGCCAGCAACTTTTTGAGCTAGGCTCAGATTAAGGCATTTATATGCAGAATTAAATTAAAGCTGTCAAGTATGATTATCATTTGCAGAGCCTTAATGTTTGTGGCTTTACCATTATCACTGATATTATTTAATTATAGTGAGATTATACCTGCATTAGAATCGGTGCCTTCAAGAGCTAGGGAGGGAAACTAATAAATTTCTGTGCCATCTTGCACTGAAGCTTTACTTTTTGGGCCAAAGGACATATTCCCACCCATAGTTTGAGGCGGGACAAAATCTCACCTGCTTAAGTTTAAAAGCTTGTTTTCCCATCCCTCATCCATTTTTTTATTAGTTTTTTATTAAAATTACTAAATTACCCTTTTAAAAATTAAAAATTTATAATAAAAATATAAAATAATTTTTAAATAATAAAAAATTTTTGAAATTCAAAAAATCTCAGCAGCCACCGCCGCCGGCACCGGCAACGGTGGCCGCCCATAATAGAACGAGGTGGCCATTTCCGACTATCTGGTTCCAAGGGAGGTCAGATCTGGCCTCCCCGTTCGATGGAGGCGGCCAAATCAGCCGCCTCCAATTTTGGAGGAGGCGGCCAGATCTGGCCGCCTCCGCCAGAAATAAAGGTCGGAAACGGCCAGTGGGGCCAAGGCCGGCCCTTTACGACCCTTTTCGACCTTTATTTCGGGTGGAGGAGGCCAGATCTGGCCACCTTCTTCGAAACTGGACGCAGCCGATTTGACCACCTCCACCGAACGGGGAGGCCAGATGGCAGTGGCTGTTGAGATTTTTTAAATTTCAAAAATTTTTTAAAATTTTTTTTAATTTTTTTAAAATTTTATATTTATATAGATTTTATTTTATTAATTTATAAAATTTTAATATTAAAAAGATAAAAATACCCCTGATTATTACTGTATATATATTATTTTTAAGAAAAAAAATAGGTAATGGATGGAAAAACGGGTTTTTAAACTTAAGCGGATGGGATTTTGTCTCCGCCTCAAACTATGGGTGGGAAAATGTGCTTTGGCTTAACTTTTTCCTACTTTTCGTTTTATATTTTACTTGCTGGGGGCCTGGGGCTAAAGGACAGACGCTATAAAATATCCAACTCCAGAATTTTAATTTCCTCATGAATCATGTGTTGCATGGACATTCGTCACAGGTTAGGTAGGGTTAGGCCCTCTATACACCTGGATTTCATTACGTCCTTGTGTCCACTATTTTTTTTATTTAATCAAACAGATTAAATAATACTATCTGAGGACGACAGCCTTGATTTTAAACCCTACTAATCTGTGGTTTAAGTATCGAAATCTTTCCTGATTTGATAAGATGAAAACTGTAATTATTGATAACCAATCATATTCCCAGTTGCACGATATTGTCGCGGACCCATTACCACACAATCACTGCATTTGGTTCCGCTCGGACGCCTCGGCCAGATATCTGAAAATCTAGTCTCTTAATGCTGTCCACGCAATATCAGATTGCGAGGGATAAACACTTTACCAATCGCATTTTGGAGAGCGTGCAATCACTCCTCAGTGTTTTTATTGGAAATTTGTAACTCCAAATTCCTGTGGCATTATTAACCAAAGTTGAATCAAAACTATAGCAATCTAAACATTGATGCAAAAGTGATGATTAATTCATAATTACTTGTATTTTGATACAAAAAATATGTGTGTTTGTGTGTATATATAGACAGAGAGTCTTCAATCAAGAAAATAGTTGACGCTCCATAAGTATCAATCTCTTTGCAGCGGGTTGAAGAAGAAGTCCTGGTTTGAAACACTGTACGTCCTCCAACTACAGTGGTCTACAGAGACATTCACTTACATCTCTCTGTGTCTCGTCATCCTGTTTGTTAAATTTAATCACCATTAATTTTTTTTTTTTTAAATTTTGTTTTCTGGCAACCCACCAAGCTACCTCCCTTGTTTGATTCCCTTAGGTGTGAGTGAATTGGAGATCTTTTTTACATTTCATAATCCTTCGTTCATTGTATGACATAATCGTGTCTATTTCACACCACATATCAACCAAGATACCTGTTTCATTAATCTCGGTTTATTGGATTAAAATGGATTGACCGTTTATATATGCGTTCGTCTTGTAGAATCGTGAAAAAGTCATTTACATTGTCGTTAAATCTCTAGTTTGTTCCGAAATGCGAAGGACGATGAATCCCAAGCTTTTTCTTGTATAGAAGTTACATGGAAAGGAATCAATATCAGTTTTTTATTTTCTTTTTTGGATGAGTTTTGTGTCTAGTTATCTGGCATTTTGTCAAGATAAATTAAGACGTTGATTTCAGTACTTGATTGTGAAGTTGTGGTGGTTGATTTGGTTTGGATTTTCGTGTTGTCATTGATGGAGTTGAAACTATTCGATCCCAATTCTGTACCTGCTACAGCTCACAGTAAAAGACCTTACTCGAGCTCCTTTTCCAGTTTCAGATATGGAGTTGGTGTTACATTTTCTCCCAAATTGTGCTCTTGCAGAGGTAATTGAATTTTTATTTGCCCTTTTTTGTGCTGATTCTGTTGATTAAAACAGTGGAAGAAGTTGAAGTTTTAGACCATTAAGAATCAGATATACCGTTAGATTCACTGATTTTCTCAGCATATACTCACCGTCAAGTTGCAGAATTTTAAGTTTCGTATTTGTCCTGTTTTGGGTTTTTTTTTTATTTTTTTTATTTTTGGCATGTAAAATACTGGAAAAGTACATAATTAATCATTAAAAACGTCTATCTACTGAAGAAAGATGCTTACCCCTTAAATTCAAAGATATCTTATTTTTTACTCATCCAGTCAATTTGTTTTAAGGGTTAAATCGATGACCTGTTTTCACCCCTTCTATATCATTTTTGTAATCAGGGGTTTTTCCAAGGGTTTCTGTTTCAGAGAATGCATACTTGACAAAGAAAGCTATTGCTTCAAGTGACCCAGAAAAACTCGTAGGAGAAGACTATGTTTATCCGATTAATGGAAAATATAGCTCCAGTTCAATTCTGTTTTCTGGAAACACAAGAGTACTTGAAGCTTCTCATGATGAATATGAAGGAGTTGTTGTTGATCCCGAGGGGTTACCTGCAAATCCTGATGCCTTTTCTTCTATTCTTCGTTTCTCTCTTACCCATTGGAGGAGGAAGGTAAATTCTCTAAAAGAGATACATTCCCCTGCATATTCATAGTTTCAATCATTTATGCGTGTGTTGGAAGCTTTAAACAATAAACTTTTTCTTGACTTTCAGCATCGTTGTAAATAATTTTTGATACTCACCACCGTTGTTAACTGCAGCAAAAGAAGGGAGTTTGGCTCAAATTGCCGCTGGAACGAGCAGAACTTGTTCCAATTGCCATAAAGGTACATTCTCTTTACTTGATCTTTCATTGAAATCAAATCTCTAAACTTAAACCCGTAGAATAAACTATATTGAGCCTATTGCCATGCTAATGATTTGGATAAAAGAATATCTTGAACAAAAATTTTGTAGAAATGGAAATGAATCACTCTTTACATATATATCCGTGAATCTTAGGTAAGTAAACTTGGTTACAGGAAGGGTTTCAATACCACCATGCGGAGCCAGGCTTTGTGATGTTAACCTACTGGATTCCTGAGGGACCTTGCATGCTTCCTGCTAATGCTACTCATCATGTTGGGGTTGGTGGATTCGTCATCAATCACAACAATGAGGTAAGTCGCTTGATTTTCTTATGGGAATAATAATGATGTTCTATCTCTTATAATAAAGAGCAATTGATTGAATTTGTTTTATACAGGTTCTTGTAGTGCAAGAAAAATACTGCGATCCAGCATTAGCTGATCTTTGGAAATTACCAACTGGTTTCATTCGTGAGGTACAATCTGCAAATTCAGACTATCAGATTTTGGTGTTCTTAAAATGTAACTAAAAAGAGAAACCTAGCAAAAAAAGAAAAAATTGATATTACTATTTATTTTCTTTTTTTTAACTAATAATTTATTTGGTATATCAGTCCGAGGAGATTTTTCAGGGAGCTATAAGAGAAGTCAAGGAAGAAACTGGTGTAAGAAATTTGGTATTTTTAATTTGTCTCTAAGGATTATTTATTAAGCCTATTGATGTCAACAACCAATATGCATCAAACATTTCAAAATGTCTGCAATTTTTTTGACAGATTGATACTGAGTTTGTTGAAGTGATAGCATTCAGGTAACGACCTGAAATCTTGCAATATTAAATGTAAATATGTTCTGTGCTTTAAATTACAAAGAGCCACAATGATTAGAACTTGCAGTATTAATTTGAACTTGTGCCATACTGATTGCATAGCATCTGATATACTTGGTGCAACTTCAATTTCAGGCATGCCCATCATTTGGCTTTTGAGAAGTCAGATTTGTTCTTTGTTTGCATGCTAACTCCCCTATCAGCTGAGATCCACGTTGATGATTTTGAAATTCAGGCAGCCAAGGTAATGTACAATTTAAATTAATAATATTGAAGGCTCTGGAATTATTAGATCATGCAAATAGCTAGTTGGAGGATTCTAACCTTCAAGCAGAAACATAACTGGTTTTTGATAACATTATATTTGGTGATGATCCAGTGGATGCCCTTAATGGAGTTTGTGGAGCAACCGCTCATCCAAGGAGACTGCATGTTCAAGAAAATAATTGATATATGCATAGCCAGGCTGAAGAAGAGATATTGCGGATTATTTCCTCATCAGCTGATTTCTACATTCGATGGTCAGACATCATCTCTCTATTATAATGACTTCGACGCTCAAGACACGACCTGTGCAGGCAACTAAAGCCACTGAAGCTGTGAATTTCTGCATTTCTTTCAGTCACTTAAGACTGTACAATGCATATTTCTTTCTTTCTGCAGGATTAAGTTGATATATATAGTATAAAGTCTAATTGCAAATAGTTTTTCTATGTAAATATCTACTCTTATACATAATATGGATATTGTATATGAGTGACCACTGCATCTTTCTTTCTTTCTTTTGCTGCCCATTAATGTTCGTGTTTAATCTCCTTCTCTGAGTGAGTAACTGCGGAAAGAAAATAACTGCACTTGTATTTTGGACTAAAATTAAAAAGGCACCTAAACCCAACTCTATGAAAAAATTTAACAGAGAAAGATGGGGAATTTTATTACGGAAATACATGTTTGGGGCAAGAAATTTGTTTTTTTAATTCTAAATAAAATTTTTGGTTGAAGTTCTTCCAGGTTCTAGTTAATTCTATAGTTGCAGAGTCTCTAAACTCTTCTATAGTTAAATATAGGGATATGAAACCTTCGAAAAATCAACTATTAATAAATAAATATTATACTAATCTGCTAGTCGAAACAAGATGATAATAAAATATGATCTCATCCCAAAACAATTAAAAGAAAATATGAATTAATATTTATCATGACTTTGGTAATCTTTTTAATATAAAATAATGATTTTTTATTATCATACAATCATTTTTTGTAACTCCAATAATCCAAATTAAAGTTCTACTAATCTCTTATTATATTAAAATCACATACGAATGACACGAAAAAACACTTTTAGCATTGTAATATTGTTATTTTATTTAGAATAACATAGTTAGTACCATTTTTGTGGCCATAGTTTTTTTTATTTTTTCATCAAACAACATTAAACATATAAAACTAATAATATTTTATATATTAACAGTTGATATTAACATTAATATTAATATATGTGTTATTAAGGTGTTGTTATACAATTAAATTATCTTAAATCAAAAATAAAATAATACTTAATATATCATTATTTTGTTTTTAATATCGACTTTGTGGGTGTTCAGGTTGGGCTTACAGCGATTACGCATAGAGCATTTTTTATTAGCCAAGACTTATTCTCACCCAAAGTTTTCTCAAATGAATGTAAAAAGTAAAATACTCACCTTTAATCAATTTTTTTCTAATTTTATTAATATTTTTTTTATAAAATATTAATTATTTATATTTATTTATTATTATTAATTTTATTAATACTTTTATATTATATTATATTATTTTTATATATTAATTATTTTTATAAAATTAATTTTATTATTTATTATTTTTAAATTTAATTCATTTTAAAAGATAAAATGTTATTTTAATGATTAATATTTAATAATTGATTATTAAATTTAATAATTATCTTTAGTCAAAGTTGAGTATCTGTTTTTTTTAAAATCTAATAACCTTTTTAATTCTGCTGCCTTGCATTATCATTACGGTCTCTTTAATCACATTATATATCATATAATTGTTGTTTTCGTTCATCGCATTCAAATCATAGTGACCCAAAGATGAGCTTCATTTTGGGGCGGCTCAGCCCCCCTGTAAATCTGAATTTGCGGTATTTCAAGCTTTTTACATGATGCAAATCATGTGTTTTAATTTTTCTTTCTAATTAAATTATCCATTCTAAACCTATTGCAAAGTCTTAATAAAATTAAAAAAAATAAATTATCAATTAGTGTATGTAATTCATAAGTTCATGTAAAATAAATTATGATAGTGATTTTAAAGATATAATAATAAACATTATCATTCATTACCATATTGTTGAATAAATGTAAAATCAAATTTAAACACAATGAATTTTCAATATAACTTGGTTAATTATTCGAAAATTTATATCTCTAATTATAATATTAATAATTATGAAATAAATATTTTAATGGAGTAAATATAAAGACTACAAATGAAGGTGTTAAAGAGGATTTAATTAAATATAGGTAAAAAAATTCAAACCCAAAATCAAGTTTAACTTAAAATGGGTTTGATTGAAAGCAAAGGGTTAGGGTTCTTCCCAAAAAGCTCAAGCTCTACAAAAACAATCATGATATGATATTAATGTTGGATGGAGGAAAAAATGCAATAAATTTTTTATTTTTTCTTAACATTTCCACCCCACAATCCACAATTATGTATGATGTGAAGGAGATTTGTGAAACTTGCGTGGCTTGGCTATTTGAGTGTGCAATGCACTGTAGATAAACGATGCAAGAGAGAGAGATTTGCTCTGTATGTTAGGGGAAGAGACATTTTGCTAATACAAGTGAGGCTTTAAGACATTATATGAATAGTATATTTTATGCAAAGTTCTACTCAATGTGTTAAGGAGTTTTATCTATTAATTATTATTCTATATTTAGAATTCGATGATTTAAGTTATCTCACTTATTGTAGTTAAAAGTTAGATCATTACATAATACTAAGATTTGAATTAACATGAATAATTGTTGGTTATTTTAAAAATTTGGAGTTCTTACAATACAATTAGAATAATTGACATATTTGATTTTAAGATAGTGTAGGTCTTCGAATTGTGTATTAAAGATAACGTATTGATAATGTACAAGTAATACATTCTCAATTAACATTAAAATGCATGTAGGCTCAAACCAAAATATAACGTATAAGAAAAGAGAATAATGTGATCTTAATAATAAATAATTCAAAAGTTTTGAATCGTTAAAATGTATACTCTTTATAGGTTTTGCTTGCATGTGTGGGGGTAAATGGTTGTTTAAAGGTTACCTTGAGATCTTCCCATGAAGGCATTCAAATTAAGATTATTCAATTGTTTGTTGGTAGGGGTTTGAAGGAATTGTTGGCATGCTCAATGGAAGGGCCTTCCTCTGTCGCCAAACTGATGATGATGAGATTCTTTTATTATAACTGACATACGAATTTGTATTAGCAGAACATTAGAAAATCGCAGTAACCAAGTGGATAACATTAAAAATTAATTAATTTGTAACAATAATAAGACACACAAATAATTAAAAAATAGCAATAAAACAAGTAATTAATTCCAAAGTCCTCGGTCGTCTCCTTTCCCTTTCATTTTCTTCAACACTTCCTCTCTTCCTCCCATCTCTGCTCAATTGTCTCCAACTCGTCTCACGTAACCCCTCTCGCTCAATCTTTTTTTTTTTTTTTTTTATATTTATGAACATACATAATTATCTTTATTTGTTCCTTCTCACTATTCCTTATGATGTTCTTCTATTCCTTGTATCTCCTTCTAATTGTATAGGGTTTCTAGGTTTGTTTCTCTTATATTCAACAACTTATTTGTTTTTTATGAGCTCTGTTTGCTTGCTGAAATAGCGTGCCTCCAATTCAACATAATTTGTGAAGTCTGCCTCTCTACCATTTTTATTTCTTTCTTTATTTTCTTTTTTCTTTCTTTATTTTCTTTTTCTTTTACCTTAGAAACCAACTGGAAACAGGAATCTGAACGTAATTTTCTGGGTTGAAATCCATTCTGTGTTGCGGTAATGTTGGTTAAGTTTTTTATTGGCTAATGTGGATTCTATTGATTTCAATTTTTTATTTTTATTTTTAAATTTATTTTCTTTTAGGGTTTTCTTGGTTTAATGTGGGCTGGTAATGAGCTGGTGATTCAGATTCAGAGGCTTTGAGGTGTGATTGTTGAATACAATGCGATTGTTCTCATCAAGCTCAAGGTTCAGCGTGACGAAAGAGCAGAGTGGTGGAGGGAGCAATCGTGTGGCCTTGTATCTCAATGTGTATGACCTTACACCAGTAAATGACTACCTTTACTGGTTCGGGCTTGGGATATTCCATTCTGGTATTGAAGGTAGCTAGACTTTCCGTTTTCAGTGCTGTATATTAACGATTTATTTTTTACCTTTTTGGTGCAGAATTGAACAATTTGATTTTTCCTTTGATTGTTGAATTCCGTCTAATAATTTGTGGCTTATGTTAGATTAGGTGGTTTTTAAGTTCATTTCTATAAGTTGGCTTATGGGATTATTGATTATATGGCACACATGTAGTACTTTCATTGATGAGGCTTTTGAAAATCAAGTTTTAGAAAAGATATTGTAGTACTAATTCTTGGAATGTTGGTGTCTATATATTCCTTTAGTATATTCAAGTTATAAGATGACTTAAAACGTAATACAATGCTTGCTGTTATGGTTTTGGCTTCAACAATGAACATGGAAAGTCTGTTTTATAGAGCCAAGAGGTGGTTGTCTTTTCAGTTTGAGGATTGACTCAAAGAAAGTAGTTGATAACAAGTCAAGGTAAAGCAGCCTTGTACTTGAATTATCAAACTCATTCTGTACTAAACTCTAAGAAGTTGTGAGTTAATTGATTATTTTTATGATATCAAATGATGATGCAAATAGTATATGCAAGCGTAAAACTAAGAGGCCAAACCAAAGCTTTTCTTTGTACATGTCTGGTTGTGGGTGGAGATTTGGATGTTGAAAACTAAGCAAAGATTACTATGTATCTGGTAATAAGGATATTTGCGATAGTAAGCATGATAAAATCATACTGAACTTGAGATGTAAACAAGATTTGTGGCACAGCTGTGCTATAGAAACTAGTTAAGCTGCTCTGAAGCCACTTTCACCAAGATCTAAAATATGATGCTGATGGTAAAAGGTTTTTGAAATGATTTGGTTGACTTAGGTCGTTTGTTGGTTGGGTTCATAGCCTAAAGGTGTAGTTGTTAACAAGCAACATCAATTTTGTTCTGCTTCCATGGATTCAAAGAACCATTACTGTACATGCTTCATTCTATTGAAGCTATGCTATATGAGCTCTATGCCTCCTTAGCCTTTTTTAATTTGCATCTACATCATAAACATGTGATTTCACGTGTCACTGTTTAAAACCAAGATTCATTAAACTGAGAAAGGTTGTCGGCAAAGGCTGGGACATAGATTATGCTTATTCTTGCTGGCATAAAGCCAAGATTTTTCAAGAAAAAATTAGTCCTTTTTCATTTTCATCTATGCTTTACTCATCCTATATGTAAAAAAAATGTGAAAGGCCAAAGGAATTTGGTTCTCAGGGCTCAAGGATCTTTTTATAAGATCTAGCTGCTGGATGTGCACTATGTACATTTTATCGTTTAAGGGAGAAAACTGTTGAGTTCCAGCTTCCACACAGTTCCCCCAACCCTCTCTCTCTCTCTCTCTCTCTATATATATATATATATATATATATAATATCTTAATTTAAGGGCCCAATGGGGGAATCAAGTAAAATATAAGGTTCTGTCTATGATAATTTATTGCTGTTAAGATGGAAAACGATTTAGTGTTTTTATTTTATGGAAACGTTGGAATTATTGAGGCCAGGTCTACGAAGTTCATATGCTCAACCTTATGGAAACCCTGTGGAAGAGCTTAAATCATAAGGCTGATTTTACAAATGAATTTAACCTAAGCTGTGTGTTAGAACAATAGAATTAAGCATAAGCAAGTTGTGTGGCACTTGTTATAGTCTTTATACTAGTTTATTTCGATGCTATATTAACCACTGCATGAGGTTTATTCACATGATATGTTGTTCTAAGTTAATTGTATTTTACTTCTGGATTTTAATTCTTATGCTGCATTGTCTATTGACCTGGTCTTATCAGCTCATGGATTGGAGTACGGCTTTGGCGCTCATGAGTACCCTACCAGTGGAATTTTTGAGGTGGAACCAAGAAGTTGTCCTGGGTTCATTTTCAGGCGGTCAGTGTTGCTGGGCAGCACAAACTTGTCTCATTCAGAATTTCGATCCTTCATGGAACAAATTTCTGGAAAATATCATGGGGATACATATCATTTGATTGCCAAGAATTGCAACCATTTTACTGAGGAAGTCTCTTTGCAGCTAACCGGAAAGCATATTCCAGGATGGGTAAATCGCCTGGCTCGATTAGGTATGTCAAAATTATATATCAAGAACAATCTGCATTCTAATTGGGGCCCATAAAGTATAAATAACTGTACCCCCAAAATATCTGAGGGTAACATAGTGTCTAACTTCATGCCCTTGTAATTGGACACCTTTTGGCCTACATGTAGCTAGATTTTCTTACATATACAGGTTGTTTGAATTTTCAGGTTCTTTTTGTAACTGTCTGCTGCCGGAGAGCATTCAGATAACTGCAGTTAGACATCTTCCTGATCATCCATCATATTCCGGTAATTTTTTTGAAATTACTATGCTTCTGAGGCTTATTACCTGAACCTATTTATTCTTGCTTGTTTTCTCACCTTGTGACATGTAAACAATTCACTTATTGACTATCATAAAGTGTTGGAGTGTGAATTTTGCAGTTCATTTTATTATGTTATTCCACTTTTGAGGGAAAAGGAATGGGTCAGATAAAGCATAAACATGGCTCCTATTTTAGTTAATAAATTTTCTACATATATGATAGACTGATTATATCATCTGTTTTGCTACTGGATTGCATGTGTGGAAAATCTTAAGTACAATATCAAATGCTCCAATATGCTCTGCATTTCTATCACTGATGTGAAAATATGATATGCTTGAAATTGTTTAAATGACTAGTGAAAATTTTCTGTGATGTATGAGGATTAGTGGATGTTTGTCTTGCCCATATATGGGGAGATCTATTGTACAGAATACTATGTGAATTCTGGTCTTTAGTTCAATCCTGCATGGTGCGAGCTACTGGGCTTGTCTCTTTGCTATATTGCTTGGGGATCTGAGTCTGTTCTCTCTATATATTCAGCAGGAAAGATCCAATTCTTCTTAGGTGTAATTTTTTAGTGGGAAGCATTAGAAGTGTAAGATTTAAATTCTTTAAATCAATAATGCTGTAACTTCATTCAATTTGCTAACATAATGCAGATGATGATGGACTAGAGTCAGTTGTGTCATCTTTATCGGGTGGGAGCGAAGATGAGGAGGCAGATCATCATCTGCTGACTTCGCCAAATAGTGATCTTGCTTTTCGAAAGGATAAACCATTGAGGGTAGTCAAGAATTAATACGATATTTTTTTCTTCCTAAAATTCCTATTTTTTTTCCCAGTTTGTAATTGTAGTATAAAATGACAACTGTATTAAGGAACCCATGTTCTCAGTTTATTTCAAGCTTGTTAATAACTCATTTATATTGCTTGCATTTGTTCTAACTCTTGGTTATGTTTAGCATTCAGCTTGTTTCAACAATTGAAAGACTCAATTTGTTACCGTGTAACCCTTGTTAGTCTAGAGATGTTGACAAATTCATATTAAACTGGGAACATATTTTTTATATTTTGATTATGTATCAGTATATGAATCTTGTAGAATCCTTTTTCATATTTCATATATGGGGTATGATTTTTTTTTTTTTTGCAACGATGAAATCCCTTCCAAGTCAGATCTCAAATTACATGTATTGTCTGTACAATTTTCCAGTTTATTTGGCTGCTCTACCTTTCGGTCTAATAGAGTGTTCAGTTAGTTGAACATCTGATTAGGTTGAAAAATAGAGAGGGAAACAGACCGAAAAAGGTATAAGAAAATGACTTGACACAGGTTTTCAGCTTAAAAAGAAGGTGCAAAATTTTTTTGTGGGTGATGTTTGGTTTAACTTTGAAGTTTGAACAACACTGGTGATGGTAAATGTAGCAGATACAGCCAAGGCTGCTTTGAATGACTTTTTCTTTCAACTGATTATTAAAGGAATAGTAAATAACATTTTCACACCCACGATTTGGCCGAAAACATGGTTCTATCGTATCATGTAAATCACATTTTTTTATTTAAAATTAAATTTAGTTAAAAAAACTGTTTTGAAGATAGAATGATACTTTTATTATTTAATAATTTTAAAAAAAATCAAGAAAATATTCTTTTTACTATTTTAATTTAATGTTTAAAATAACCCTTTCATAAGTTTAAAATTTTGTAATTTAATTCTTATAAAAGGGTAGAAAACCTTAACCTTAGTCCCTGACTAAAAACATAGTTTTAAAAGCCAGATTATCAATCCGACTGGTTGGACTTCATAAAAGCCTGGATTGATTCAGGTAAAAAAACCATTTTTTTTTAATTTAATCATCGAGACTTTAGCCCAGGATTTAATTCATCAATTTTGAGCATGTAGACCCTCAAAATAAATTTATTTTTATATTAATAATATTTAGGCTATATCTTTTATAATTAATTATACAAAATTCCAAAAATGTTAGAAATATTAATAAAGATTTTCAGGAGATTTGCAAAAAATAAAAATAATGTTTAAATATTTTTTAAATTTTAATATATTGTCCTATAATTCAAAATAATAGTTACATTTACAAAAAAAATAAAATTATAAACTAATAAAGTAGGAGTTTAAATTTTATTTTACATTTTAAATAGATTATAATATATTTTGAAAGTATGGATAAATATAATAATTTATGAGATTTTAATCATTTTAAATGAGTAAAATTGTTATTTTAAAACGTTTGAGTTTAATTTATAAAAAAGTGGTTACTTGAAAATTTAATAAATAATAAAATTATTATGTTATCTTTGTATCATCGACTTGTTTTAAAAAAAATATTATTTATTTATCAAATAATGAAGAAGGGCTTTTAGATGAAACCAAAGGGGGGAAATGTGATTTGCTCCTAATTATTATAGGAAATGAAATCTACAAAATAACGTAGGAAATTAAATATTATTTTATATAATTAATGCAATACTACTCTTCCCTTCGCACTTATGATTTTTGTCAGAATCACCAACTTCCATTTTCTTTACTTCTCATTCACACTTCATTCATAACTTCTTGGAATTTTTGTTCTCCCTTCTACGAATTCAGAGCCTCAGTCCAAACAATCATCACTATTTAAATGGCTCTTCACTTGCTACCCACTTTCTTTTTCTCCTTTCTTGCCTTCTTATTCATCCCAGTTTCTCTTTCCGTTCCCTTCATAGTACTCCATGGTAACGCGCTTCTTTTTTTTCTTTTTCTTTTTTTAATTAAAAAATATACGCGCTTTTTTTTTTCCTTTTGTATGTTTTTTTTTTTTTATTGTGTTTGATGTGTTAGCTTTTATCTTAATCTGAAGCCTGTATGTTGTCTCTGCTTACAATTTTTTTTTTGGGAGGTATATCATGTTTAGATATAATCGCTTTTTCGTGTTGGCTGAAGAACTGAAATAGTTTTAATGAATTTGAGCCTTCTGAATTCCTGTTGCTTAGTTTGTTCTGTTGAAAATTATTGATTGTAAAAGTTGTATTGTAGTTTGAACATGGTGAAGTAGAACAGCTTCCGAACTCGTTGTATAAACTGCCCGAAACCTTTTTGTTGATTAATTAGGCTTAACAAGATCTTTAACTTGCAAGTATTGTAAGATGATGTTTTATTACTGCCCATGAAATAAAACTGGATCGACTCTGTCTTGAAAATAGTGAATATCGCAACATTTGATCAAATTAAATAGCTGAAGTTTGGCTGTGTGACTTAGTATTAAATGTTCCTTTCGAGTTGTCCATAAAATACTGATTTTTAATTCGTAAAAAAAAAAGCAAAAAAAAGGGGACAGAGGTCCTTTTTAAACATATTGTTCTATGAATAGATTCCGCATCTGAGTTTTTCTTGTCCGAAAAATTATAGGTTTTTTTTTTTCCATATTAATGCTATTAGTCTAATTTTACCATGGCAGGCATTGGAGATCAGTGCTCCAATCGAGGAGTGAAACAGTTCACCGAGCTACTCACTGAATTCTCTGGTGTTAAAGGATATTGCGTGTATGTTATCAGTATCCATGATTTTTATTATGCTTAAATCAGCCTTATGTGATTCGAATTATACATTAAAATATATTGAAACTAGTCTTAGAACCTAGTATTTTGTTGCGGGAATAATTATAGATGAGCATGATAATGAATCATCATCGGTTCACCTGTCACTCTTAAACTGTGAGGATATATTGCAGTTTATTCTGGTTGTTTGTTCCTTAAAGTTAACTTCTCTATTTTTATTTTGTTTTCTCTGACATGTGTTTATTTATTTTATCCTGCAGAGAAGTTGGGCATGGAACTTGGGATTCTTGGTTTAAGCCTCTTGAGGAACAGGTACAAGCATGATTATAGATTCTAAGCTTTCATTTTGGCTGTAATATTTTGAGGTGACAGATTGGAGGCTTATTTTTGTTTAACTTCTACAGGCTCAAATTGTTTGTGACAAGGTAACTCAGCTGTGGGTATCAACTGGTTGATGTTAGTAGATCTATCTGCCTTTGACACGTATTCTACTCGCAGGTGAAGGAAATGAAAGAACTGAGAGAAGGGTACAACATAGTTGGTCTCTCCCAGGTAATTTATCGGGATTGCAACATTTCAGATTTTCTAATTTGAAAAATGTTTCATACAATCGTCACTTTAATCTTTTAACATAGCTTGCTATTTTAAATGGCTCTTAAAACAACTATAAGGTTGTTTACATGGTTACATAATGGAATGAATATATAACAGACACTCAATGAAGTCAGGATACCTTCTATCTCTATGTTTTGTTGCAATATTTTTAATATATAAGTTTTAGTTTCTTAAGAAAAAAAGAGAAGTGATTCTATTCTATCATGAATATACATTGATGAAAGCGAAGGATAATAATATATGTTTTTATTGAAATATTCTATTTATAGTCCTTTCACTGTATCTGTGCTTTAATGGAGAAGATTACCTTTTCAGATTTTTTATTTTATTTTATTTTTGTTAATGTAAATTTTCTGGAAACTGGTATTTTCTACTTTCATTGTCATTGTGGTTATTTTTTTGGATAGGGTAACTTAATAGGTCGGGGTGTGATTGAGTTCTGTGATGGCGGTCCTCCGGTAAGAACCAATTAATCGTGAAGCTTCCTGCTAAACACTGACCAAAGTACTAATTTCTCTTGCAAATCAGGCATCTTTTGACAAGCTTCCATCAATCATTTTAACAGGTTAAAAATTTTATCTCCTTAGCAGGTCCTCATGCTGGAACTGCATCTGTGCCTCTATGTGGTGTAAGTATTGCAGCCTATCCTGTGTTTACTGTAATTGATTCATATATGGAAAGGAAATGAGGTATAATTTGGCATATTCATAATCAATGGAATGCTTTATTTTTACTCTACTCCAATTCGGAAGGCAATTTACTAGGCTTATCGAGCCTTATGCAAAATATTTTGAAGTGGGAAGCACTTGATGAGTCTCATATAATATATCTGCGATTAGATAAATAATAAAAATTTAAACCATCTTATTCCCACTTAGAACTTTGCCTGTCTTATCTTGAGCTGTAATCGGTATTATGGATTGTCCTTCTGCAGTCTGGTGTTTTATGCAAAGTTGCAGATAACCTGATCAAGTCAGAGATCTACAGCGACTATGTCCAAGTATGTTCTTGTGTCTAAGCTTCTTGTAAGTTTAACACCATCTAATAATGTGTTTATCAGGGCTTGACATTGTTTATTTGGTATGTGGAATCACAGAACCATTTGGCTCCCAGTGGATATCTTAAGCTTCCAAATGTGAGTGGTATAAATTGATACAGAGATGTTGCACTGACATTTTCTATTGCATTATCTGGTGTTCTTAAAATTTTCAAGAAGCCGTGTGGTTATGAATCAAAAGCCTCCTGAATTGATTTTGCCAAGATAGAATTTTTATAATGGATATTTTGATAGTTTATTACGTGTCAAAATGAACTATTTCTTTCCAGGTTATCTCCAAATATTTGAGTAACTGCAGGTTTCTTCCAAAGCTTAACAATGAACTCCCTGATCAAAGGAACTCCACTTACAAGGAACGTTTCAGTAGATTACAGAATTTGGTGCTTATAATGGTGATCACTAAGACCTTATCCTTTCCTGTATTTTCTCAGTTTAAGTCAAAAATGGATTTTCATATTTTCCATTCCATAATTCTACTTTCTACAGTTTCAAGATGACAAGGTTTTAATACCCAAGGAAACCTCCTGGTTTGGATATTACCCCGACGGAGCCTTCAGTCCAGTTCTACCTCCTCAAAAGGTATTGAAAAAAAAAAAAAGAAAAAAAGTGTTTTCACATCGGATTTTTAGTTCTCTATATATGCTTTTGCTCTGTGCAGACACAACTTTACAGTGAAGATTGGATAGGGCTGAGACACTTGGATGAGAGTGGAAGGGTTAAATACATCACTGTGGCAGGAGGTCATCTGGGAATCTCAAAACCTGATATGCAGAAGCATGTAGTGCCTTACTTAAAGGATGGGGCATTGGTAATGGAAAGTGAAGAAAGGGATAATAGCCAGTGACAAAAAGCAGAAAGACAAAGCAAGGGAATGAGTTGGCATCTCCTGAAACTTGATGGAAACCTGGGTGGGTGTTTTTCATGAAAATTCTAAATCATTAAATGTCTAACCCAAGATACTAAATCATGAAAATACATAAGGGAATGAGTAATAAATTAGTAATAGCATCTAACCCAAGATTGCAATCTATCTCACCGAAGGGAGTGTGCCTAAAGAAATGTTATTTGCACTTTTATATACCGGAAAGAAATTAAAAGACAGAATTTATAAAACCCCTTCATAGGCAACCACAGTGAATTCTTAGTAGACATGAATGTCGACACTAATACCTCCCAGATGATCAGCACTTATTGAGCAGCTGCTTACCCTGCCCAACTTGTTTCCCGGAATTTTCTGCTGGGTGTGGCAACGAAACCACATACATGAGATTCTAGCCAAAGCTGCTTGACCAGCAACTCTAAGTCGGTATACCACACTCAGGTCTGCCCATATCTCACTCCCAACAT
Organism: Anacardium occidentale; assembly: GCA_026122585.1. NCBI lineage: Eukaryota > Viridiplantae > Streptophyta > Magnoliopsida > Sapindales > Anacardiaceae > Anacardium > Anacardium occidentale. Next base: position 212,126 of record JAJEJH010000391.1, on the reverse strand, counting down.
CACTGGAAACAATGCTTGAGTCATATCCGTCAAGATCTGACTCTGTTACAATGACTACAGAGCTATCATCAAATGCTACAAATTCTTGAGCACTCATTGAACGAGGAGCTCTCAAGACGTGATCAGCCACATGTCTATAAACACAAGCCTTTTTCACTCTTACGTGGTAGTATTCCAAAACAGCCTGCAATGATAACCAACAAAACATGCCAAAAATGAAATGTGATACAACAAATTTATTTATTAAATTTAATGAAGGGCATCAGCAGCCAAAACAAATGTAATCATAAGAATTAGAAAAATTAAAAAAGGCCCCTGGGCAAACTGATCCACATATGGCAGAGCATCATATAGGCAGCTTGCACACTAAATATAAGCATCCAAACTAGTGTACTCGTATATGTCATCTCCTCAATAATATACTCAGAAAATTAGAGGCCCCAATAATTGCCAAAGTTGAACACTTATTTACCTGCCACTGTGCAGAAGCTAAAAGTACCCTTGGCCTGATGGATTTCACATAATCATAGGCGTCATCTGGTGCCATCTGCTTGTGATGCACCTAAAAATAAATTTTAAAAATAGAAGTTCAGAAAAAGGCAAAGTCTCTAACAAATAAGCTAAAGCTATTTTTATGAGTAACATTTACCAGGTAACAAATTACAATGGTTGTGCTACGTCCCCGGCCAGCTTTACAGTGTACATATGTTGTAAGCCTACTCAGTGTATTTTCTTCAAGACAACATAAAGAAGTTCAGATAAATAATTGCTTCAACTGGAATATTTATATGTTAACATATCAAGTAAACATTATCTACTTCAACTTAAAAATTTCTTGACATCAAAAACTTTTCTCCTCCTACAGAGGACACAAAAAATGATGAGAAGACTAATTAGAAAAAATGATATCTACAGAAAAACTGATAATTTCCAGATCAAATTCAACATACAATTACCAGCTTGATAACCAAATTTAGAAGACAATAAAGAAATTGCACAGGAAGAGCATCCTTCTAAACCTCATACAATGCAAAGACCACAGCAATGAAGGCACATGCATCATATGACCCAACTGTAGGCGGACTCCACATAACGGATGGAACACAAACATAAAGAACATGAGTACATATTGAACCTTCAGATTTAAAGCATTCATCAAGAACTGCCTGATCAGGTGATCCCTCCATTTTGGCACAGGCACAAAACCCAACATTACAACCAAATGGAACTTGATGGGGAATCAAGCACTTAGACCAACAATTGCACATTTTTTTCTGATTATCCTTACCGTGAATAAAGTCTACAGCTCGAATTATGTCACTCAAAGATGGTGCAAAACAGTAGTCTCTTGTTGGAATCACCAAATGGTCAATACCATGGGCCTATCAAAATTTTAATGAACAATCAGATACTATTTAGAGATAAGATAAAGGAATTAATTAGAAAAGCCAGTAATATCAAGGATACAAGTTTAAAATTTGTAAAAATATGAGTGATCTTGAGTGCAGCGTTAATTATTCAATTGGTGAGCTTACCAGCTCCATTTCCAGCGTAACCATAAACATCAAAAATTTCATATAAAAATTACTTATCAACATTTAAAATGAGATTCTATAACTTAAATACAGAAGTAAGCTTTAAAAGCCTCAAGGTGCTCATTTAGATAACATATAAGGAGTATAATACAGGTAAACAAAAAACTAAAATGTCAAAACAGCTGACAAATGAACTCACATGATACAGGGGTGTTGAAACTAAAGTCTCGTATGGTTCATTTAGTGTGACCACTCCACCAACACCAAGATCCTTTAAGTGTGGAACGTCAACAGGAAATGGAACAGCTCCTAACAGTAAAAACTGAAAATATATGTGTTAGATGTAGCTATTGCTTATCAACACATTATAACAATTTCCCAATGTTACTCATTGAAAAAAAATCCAAAATAACTCAAAAAATTCAGCAACTCTCATAATCTTAACTCCAGGAATATAATCAGTAAAAAAGGGGCAAATAAAGTTCTAACGTAAAGCAAGCGCAAAACAACAGTAAAAAGAAGAAAACAATCTGTATCATCTCAGAATCCTTTAAACAAATATTCATAGGCATATGTAGAAAATTTATACCCCAAAAGCAAAAAGGAAACCAAATTGACATTTCATTGAAAACAAACCAAAATACACAGACATAAAACCACAAAAAAAAAAAAAAAAACTAGTATACAAGTTTATGCTTCATCCACCACACCTCATGAACATCAAGGGAAATTAACAAAATCAGTATCTAAATCACACAATTAAAATAATTAAATCATTTCCAAGTATACAAAAAAGAGAAGTTATTATAAATGCCAAAATCAATCACTTTACAAAGACACGGATCATCATCAAACTCCTAGATTATATCACCATACAGGAGCTAAAGCAATTATAATTCAACTACATCATATAAAAAAATAAAAATCAAAAGTATTTAAGGAAATTATACCTCACCAACACGATCCCACCACCGGAACTCCGCCTGAAACTTGTTCCTGACAACATTGTAAAACAGAGTCGGGTAAAACAGTGCACGAGCTCCTGCACCAACCAAAACTCTCTTCGTCCCAGAAACTACAATGCTTCCTTTCTTAATTTCGCTACCAACGGAAACGAAATCGTTTTCCCCACACGAATTTAAAGTCTCTTCTTCTCCACTTTCCACGACAGCTTCCACCTCCTCTGCCCCTTTCAATTCCTCAATATACATAATATACAAGCCCGAATTGAAAACAATCACACAAAAACAAAAACAGTACAAGAAGCCCTAGAAAATAAACAACAATAAACACAATCAATTGATAGTACGATTGATTAACACGTCAAAAAGAAATCTTTTCCCATCATTCATAACAAACAACCTAAGATTTCAGAGGATTGATCGGCAAAACCTTGAATTTGAACATGAAATGCCATTAAAAAAAGAAATGGATAGAGAAACAAACAAATTGAGTTTTCCAGAAGAAAGAGAGATCATCTTCACAAAAACCGGGGTTGATCGGGCAGTAAAAACAAGGCAGGAAAGGTCTCAGTAAGAATAAGATAGACCGGTGATGAATGGATGAATAAAGAGAATCTTGGAAGCCAAACGCTAACCCTAGAATTAGAATTGTTGTTTTTCTTGAGATTTAAGACACAGAATTGCCTCGGTTCTAAACTTTCCCCGTTCTTTAACAAACTTCGAAAACGAATACGAAGGAGACTGCAATTTACAAAGAATAGAATTCGGGTGGGAGGCATACATGTACATCCCATGGATGAAGAAAAGTGTGAGATGAAGTTCTATGCATGACACGTGTTGCATGGGGATAAGGGGAGTGGGTCTCGGTGTGTTTTAGGTAATGCTTGTGACCGACAGGTAAAATTGATGGAATAGATTAGGTTTATTTATTGGCGGAACGCCTCTTGCCACCCAAGGTTTGGTTTAATGACACCTCCCGCCCTCAAAAGTTTAAAAAGCCAAATACCCACTCTCAGAGGGTATTTTTGTCTTTTTAAATTAAAATTAAAAAATAAATTATTAAAATATAAATTTAAAATAAAATAATAATTTTAAAAATTAAAAAAATTTTAAAACCACAACTACCGTTGTTTGCGACGATGGTTGTGGTTTTAAACTTTTTAATTTTTTTATTAATTTTTAAAATTTTATTCTTATTTTAATATTTTTAAATTTATTTTTAATATTATTTATATTGAATTTATTTTTAATATTTATATTATTAGATTATGTAAAAAGTATTTTAGTTTTTTTACAGTAAAAATGTAAGTATTTACTTTTTAAACCTTTGAATGTGGAAATTGTCATTAAGCCAAACCTTGGGTGGCGTTTGGCGTTGTTTATTTTTTAATTTGTCAAATGGACTTATCAATGTTTAGTAGGGTACAGGTGAGAATTTAATTGATCACGAAGAAAAACCTTTCCCCACAAATTCTAGCAAGTTAGAGCCAAACTTTTCTTGCTTAAGGATTAAGCAATTAATTAAATGTCACTATCTATCTTTTTTCACATAATCTATCTAATTTATTTAATTAAATATAATTTTGTGTTCCTTTTTAATCTACTTTTATTGTGTTGATAAGTAAATTATATTCATCATGAATTGTTATTGTATTTGTCTACTTTTATTGTACACATTGTTATTGTAAAATATCAATACAAATACTCTCAAATTTGTGTTTTTTTTTTTTTTCCTAGAGGGTTTATGTAATATTTTTACCCAATTAGGGAAAATTACAAAAAAAAAAAAAATTAATAACAAACAAGAGGGGTTTACTGGCATTACCCAAGATTTTAGGGGGACAAAGGGTTTTTTTTTTTTAATTTAGTTTTACAATAGAAATACAAGAAGTGTTTCTTGAGAAGTAGTTTCGCTAATAGACTGGAAAACTTTAGTACCAACTTAAGATAAAATGAAAAAGAGTGTCATGCAAGGTAGGAACAAATTTTGATACACTACAAGAAGAGTGTCTTACAAAGTAATCCATACATAGTTTTTAATCCAGTTAGGGGTTTTTTCGTAATTTTAGTGAGTAGAGGTATTTAAGTGTTTTGCAGCCTATGGGTTAAATTTTTTTTTCTTGATTTATGCTTATATTTAAATTCCAAAAATAATTTATCAAATCAGAAAAGGTCGTGTCACGTCTTTTAAACACCCAAAAATATCGATATAATGTATGTATTAGATGAATAAAAAAAATAAAATATTATAACTAAAAAAAGAAAGATATTAACAATATTAAAATCTCATAATAATAAAAAAAAAAAGAATGACATGGATGACATAATTTATATGACATAATGATTTGGTTTTGTATAATATAACAAGATGATATGGTATAATGATGTAAAATCATATATAAAGTTAAATTCAAAATAAACTTATTCGAATTTGTTTTTTAATTTAACTCGTTCAAATTTGATTCATTACAAATTACTATAAAGTGAATATGATAATGAACGAGAGTTTAAAAGGTGTATGAAAACAAGTTTGAATTCGAATATGAATGGTAAACTATTTGTTTGATTCGTAAATTGCTTAATCCCCAAAATAAATGATGTCATTTTGTTAAAAAAACAAAACAATATTGATTTATTTAACTTATAACAATTGTTAAATAAAATTTCTCAACATTTGTTTAGACGTTTGACTTGATTTTTAAGTGACAAGGGAAGTCCCAACAACATACACTGGGACACTGCTATAATCCAGTATTATTTTCTGGTCACCATTTTCAATATTATTTTTTGTTCAAATCTTTAGGAGGTGAGCAAAGGCTTGTGATCGAACTGCTGGAATATGATTCTTGATTGCTGCTAGTAGTAGATAACATAATTCTCCAAGAAACATACTTTTGTTAAAATTATCAGCTCCACTTAATCCAGTTTTCACTTCTTGATCTTGCATTTGGAATACCTGCTTTAACTCTTGAATCGATATCTTGTTGTGTGAGACCGCGAACTTTGCTTCAAATAGTTTAAATTTTTATTCGTGGGTGACATTTATATGCAATTTGTAGTGCATATATATATATAAATTCTCACTTGATTTGTGGTTAAACGGAGCGATTATTGGCAAATTATGGTTTTTGCGTCTGGGAAAGAAGAAGAGATCTGCCAACAGTGTATTCAGTAATAAATATGTGCATTTTGCTGCCTTGAGCCTTGTTTTTTAATTATTTTGATGATGTTTGTGAATTGTGGGGATTTGTCTGAATTTGGAAATGAGATTTACAGGTATGTGTTGGAAATTGGAATCGCAACACATGAAGAAGAAGTTAATGGCTCCTGGAAAATGGTTTCCTTTCCTGGGAAGGAAGCTGGCTGCTGGAAAATGGTTTACTTTCATTTCTTTGAAACCCTGACTCATAGCTTCTGCCTTCTGCATGTAATTGTAAACAATCCATAATTATTATCATCATTATTTAAATCCAATCTTTATGACTTGTCATCTTGCCATAGTCCTCCTACATAATGGACTTTTTTTAGACTATCGCCTGAATATTGCTTACTAGTTAGTGGTTGAGGCAGAAATTTTTCTCCAGGATGGTTAATATTAGGTCACATTGAACTGACACCATACTTGCATTTTCTGGAATCTGGAGCATTTGGCCATTGAATTTGAGGATCTGCTACTGCTATCATTCTGTTTTGGCTCGACAAACAGAACATGTTCTTTTTTGGTCAAACATGAACCCAGTTTGGGCTCCTGTATACAGTAACAAACGTGTTTGTTATAAACCCGAACTCGGATATTTGCACCGAATGGGACTTGCACGCATGTGGCACGTCGTCCAAGAATCTCAGCCAGCTATTGGGACAACAAGCAGAAGTCCACCTGCAAAAACTAGTCGCAGGAAAAGAAGCTTCAGGAAAAAATACAGTATAACGTAATAAACTCTAACTTTGATTAGCATCCCCAGTATTTGTGCAATGATTTAACAGATAATAAAAATTTACATAAAGAGAGGTGGTGATTGAGTTTTTCCACGTCTTTTACACGGATTACTAAAAAACTCATAAATAACAAAACAAAAATAAGGCAACCCTAAAACAAATAAATTAAACATTATTAATTTTGTCACAGTTCAAATTTTGACTACCATTATAGATGACTTTTACTTTTATTAGGGAGTCAAGCCTTTAGGTCAACCTAATACAAAATTAGATTTTCTCACCTTGTCCTCTACTTTTTATAACATGCACTTCCCAAGAGACAAAATGTAGTCGAATGTCCTATGCAGATAATGTACTTTCAGAATATATTAGAAGGAAAATGCAGAGGAAGCTGAATTTCACCATTTCATCATTTCACCAAACAGTTAGTCTAACATAAAACTTTGGGACGAAGCAATTTATTTTAGCTGTAGCAAGCCTCTACATCTGGGGAAAAATAATTATTTTACAATCATGCAATCCTTGTTTGTTCATCAATTATAAGGCTATTCATCCTTATTTCAGCTTTGCAAATATGCCCATTTTCTGAAAGATTTTGATTGTCTATACCGTGTTGAAGGGATATCTAAATGATTTGATTGATTGCGTGAATCCCACAGTAGCAATGGAATTGGGGAAATATTTAGGCATTTCCAATATGCTTCAAAAGAGAATAATCAGAGAATATCAAATAATATCATCTATCTCCACGGGTTGTTTCAAGGTATGTCACCTCAGTCAGATTTACAGACATTTTAGTTGACTAACAGAGCTCTACACTTCTTTTGCAAGATCAAATCAAAAATTCAAAGGTATCAACAGAAAACAAAATTTCAAAATAAAGAACCTTAAACTGATTAGCCCGACCAGTCTTAGAAATAGGTAAGTTGAGGGAAAAATGAAATTATTACTTCAAGGTAAGCTCCATACTGGAAGAAAAACAGGTAGATAAAGACATGCCCAGACAGAAATCTCATAAAGACCTGGATCATGAGCCTTATACTAATTCATACTTGTTCGGATTGGCAACACTACTTCCGTTATGCTCCAAGCTGCACATTTTTAATGCTAATCTCTACAAACTTATCCTGAGTAAGTTGCTTCTTAATTCAAAAGTTTCCAACTTTCCTATCACAACCCTGTTCTCAGAAAGCAAACAGGGCCCCTTTAAGGCTACATGTAATTAGATACTTGTCTCCAGATTTCGTCGAGTGTTCTATTTTATCAGCATGTTGAGCTTGAAATAGAATTCTTCTTTCCAGCATAAATCTTGAAAGCTTTTAAGCTTCTGGCAAATGACCTTCTTCGCAAAGCACATCTAAGAGAATTGAATTTATGCCAGAGTCAATTGAATAGAAGCGCCCAATCTCCTCTTCTCGTATAAGTAAAAACCATCCACCACTTGTCCCTCCAGACAAAGTTCTTTAATCATAACAGTACAAGCCAGACCACCAGGTTTCACCCCACTAGCTAAAATCTTCCTGTGGAGTTTATCTGCCTCCTTAAGTCTTTTACCTAACCAATGCCACCACTGGAGAACTGTAGCAATTGCCATATGAAACACTATCCCCAACAACAGCAATCAACTTATATGCTTCCTCTATATTGTCATCAAGCAAAGGCCCTTGATCAAAATACTGATTGTGATATGATTGGGAGCACAACCATAAGCTTCTATTCTATCCAAAACCCCCAATCATTACCATACTGATGTGGATCCCAGAGAAATTCAGACTTTTTGCAAAAACTCTAAAATGACAATTGTATACATGACAGCATTAGAACTACAATCCCCACCTTCTTTGTCAATTCTCCGTAACAATTCCAATGCCATCTCCATACTCCGTAACTTACAAATGCCATCAAGAAGGGTTGAATAATTGGAATCACTGCCACGTCCTCTCATAGTCTCAAGCAACCTACAAGCATCCTCTAATCTACCTACATCAAAAAATCCTTTAAATATTGACACATTTCTGATCATATTAGGGTAAAGATCAATCAAATCCATCGTTTCATCAAACTATTTGCAATAACCATGTCACCCTTTTTACAAAACAACCTAATAACAGCATTATACATGATCACATCAGCTCTTAAATTGAATTCAGGCAATTTCCTCAGAACCCTCAAAGCCTACTTAGCAAGCCTAGCTTTTTCATATAAATTAAAATCACTTTCATTGTTTCTTTCTTACTTACCCAAAAAAAAAAAAAAAATACTTTCTTTCTTATAAGCTTCAAAAATATCAATGCCATTCTAGGGGTTCTGCTTAATTTTAAAAAATTCACAAGCTTTTTCATACATGAAAAAACTGTGCCTATAACTAGATTGATGACCAGCCCATATGAAGAAACGAATAAGCATTTGACATTGACGTGCAAAACACCTTTGTAATACGTCATTCACACAAGTGGAGGCCAATTTTGCCTTGACAGGAGGAAAGGTTATCACAATGTTATTAGGATTAGGACTGTTTTGCAAGTGAAAGTTAACTTATCAGCTGATATAGCAGAAGTAGTGATGTATAAAGTAAATATTTTGGATTTTTGGGCATTTACTGAACGTAATAAAAAGCGAAATAGAGAAAATCGTGGCATGGACGATTTTGTGTGTAAAATAGAGAAAAACCGTAACTTTAGAAGTGCACCCTGTTTGAAATGAAGATAGCCGAATGCCCCAGGCAGAGGGAGTGAGATCAAAGTACGGTCGAACCAAACAAGCAGTTTCCTGTGGACTCAGAACAAAAAAAAAAAATGCTATGAATCCCTGGCAGTAGGCATTGCAGGATTGTGCAAAGGAGAACAATGTTATATTCTAAATTTCAATAAGGTAAACCGTGGCTATGGCTTATGGGTGATAATGAAGATAATAGAATAAAGAAATGAATGTAGGAATGTATTATCATTTACCCCAAATAGGCTACAATATTATGGGAGTGATGAAATTCAAAAACCCGTGTAATTTTGTAGTCACAATTCAATGCACTTTTGTTCTACCGCTATGAAACTTTGATATATACAAAAAGCATAAGAGAATCAGATCCGTTGTCTACAAATTTTCCAATAAACTTTAACTTTCGGCCACCAGTTTGAGAAAAGAACGATACCTTATCAACCTACTTCATCTAAGGGTCCTCCCTCAATTTTCATTCGTTTATTAAGAGCCTCCTCAGCCATTGACCTAAATATTAATTAATTCCGTCACACACTTGTGTTGCTGGCTGTATGACTCGATCGGCAAAAGTTTGGGATAAATCTCAAAGCAAATCCACCCTTTTTTTGACACTAAAATTTTTTATATTTCTGATGCAAACTAAACTCGCTTTTGAGTCATGGGATTTGATAGATTGAAAGTTTGCGTATGTAAATCTCTTTGAATATTCTGTGCAATATTGTTATATTACCATCAAGCCACACAGAATTCAACCGGTTACCATTGGTGTCTAGCATGTTGACATTTCACGCATAAAGCACATGGGACATCAAGAAAACACATTATGGGTAGAGAGCTATTCTTTCTACATACCAGTTTCAGTATTTTGAAAATAGGCAATTTTAAGCCAAAGTGCCTGGCGAGTCATGAATATGGTATCTGGCAGAAAGCAAAATGCCTTGTGTAGAATACGCCACTGGAATAAACCCAAATCTGTTTCCCATGCATATATATATATATATATAATATAAAAACTTGTGGAATACTGATGATATTGGAGAAATACTAGTGAAGACTAATACCTAATTTTTATTAATTAAGTGTATCTGATTCAGATAGTACGTGGCCTTAGTTGGAGTATGAAAAAGTTGTCTGCGAGAACATCAACTGAAGAAGAATGGAGAAGGAAGAAAGAGAAGAAAAGCCATCCCGGATAAAGTTTCAAAAACAATTTTTTTTTCGTTTTTTAACTCCACAAAAGCTAGCGTACGCAGTCCAAAAGAAGAATCCTGGCCACAACCACGCAACCAATTTGCCCCTTGCGTTATATTTATACATATTCCCATCATATGTCCACTCAGATTCTCATTTTGCTTCCATCCCTTATTCGTTTGTCATGGTGTTTTCACCTCAGTAATGGAAAAAGAATCTACGAACACTTAAGATTGAACTGAACTGAACTGATCAACATCCTTATACTAAAGCAACTGTTTTACAACAAAAGCATATTGCGTGCACAAAAAGCAGTCTTAATCGACTGGCACAAACTGAAATTAGAAGCCCTAGTTATGAAGAATTCTGTGACCACATTTTGGGATTTTAGTTAGGGATGTTGGTCTGAAAGAACAAAGAAAAGAGAAGGGTATCCCAGTTGGGGAAAAAGAAGAACAATAAACAAACAAAAAGGGAGAGGCCATTAGTGTCATTTTCAAAGAGCCCTTAAAACCTTTAAATTTGGTCGCATCTCCCCAAAACCTTCCTCTCCACACTTTCTTACCTATCACCTTTCCTCTTTCTCCACATTTCCTTAACCCCTAAGTCTTCTCTTCTTCTTCTTCTTCTACCTTTTTCTCATTTTCTTATAACACAAAACAACACGCAACAAAGTTTTAAAAAACCCATCTCCATCTCTTCTTTCTTTCTTCTTCAATGGCGGATACGGACGCCTACACGAGGCACAAGCTTCTAAAAACAGAGCAAAACAGAGCAAACCCAAGTAAGTTCTATACACATTTCCTTTACAAAGCTCTCATAGTTTCAATTTTCTTAGTCGTACTCCCACTTTTTCCTGCACAAGCTCCCGAATTTATCAATCAAACTCTCCTCACTAGAAGCTGGGAGCTTCTACACCTTCTTTTTGTTGGTATTGCTGTCTCCTACGGCCTCTTTAGTCACCGAAACAATGAAGTAGAGAAGGAAAATAGTAGTCCTTTAAACAGTCCGTCAAAGTTTGAAAATGCTCAAACCTATGTGTCTAGATTTCTTCAAGTGTCATCAGTTTTTGATGAAGAGGGTGAGAATTTGTCGGGGTCTGATGAAAACAAGGTCCAAACTTGGAGTAACCAGTACTATAGAAATGAACCCGTAGTTGTTGTAGCTAATGAGCATTCTATTGAACAGAGAGGTACTAGTTCAAGAATCGGAGAAAAACCTCTTCTTTTGCCTATTAGGAGTTTGAAGTCGCGTGTTTCAGATTCAATGAGTGTTGAATCCCTCAGAGAGACAAATATTAAGTCTGCTTCTCTCGGTAGGTCGATTTCTTATTCTGGTTCTAGAAGGTTTTCAGGCAGTTCTAACAAATCCAAGAATGGGGAATTAAGAGGGTCGGGTCATGTGAATTTAGAGGACAAATTATATGAAAATGTGGTTCTTCCTTCTCCAGTTCCATGGAGATCGAGATCGGGTAGAATGGAAATGATAGAAGATGTTGATAGTCCAAATCTTCCCATGTTCAAAATTCCTCCTTCAGTGGAGGAACTTGAATTGAACCAACTCGAGCCACCGTCTTTTAGGTCTCAAGTGTCGCTATCAACTCGATCCAATTCTACATCTTCCTCTTCTCCAAAACTGTCTCCCTCACCATCTTTTTCTTCTCCAAAGAAGTCATCTCCTTCGCCTTCGTTATCCTTCTCAGAGTCTCAAGCAACAAATTCAGAGGACTCAACAAGGAAGAAGAGCTTTTATCGGCCTCCTCCTCCTCCACCACCACCCCCACCAATGGCGCATAGATCATCGTCCATGAAAGCAAGTTACAATTCGAATAACGAGAGGCCATTCACTGAAAAGCATTTCCAGCGAAGCCTCACTAGCAAACCAAAGGAGTCGAATATGACCAGGGCGAATTCAATGGGGACATCAGTCAGAATCGTTAGACCGAGTGATCAAGAATTTGAAGATAGTGGACATGTCAAAGTCGAGAGAAGGTCAAATGAAGTTGACGCGATTTCAATCGAGAAGGGAAGAAGAAAAACTGTAACATTCGATCAAACATCCTTCAAGACTGAGAAGCTGAACCACGAAAGTATGATTTACAACATGCCAAAGCCAACTTTCAAGGAGGTTCCAACGCAAGAGAAGGAGGAGTTTCTCGATAAGGTGATGGTGGAAACCGATGAAGATTCAGAGCTTGAAGATGAAGAATATGAAGATGAAATTGGAGAAGGTCCATTTTTTTCCAACACAGAAAGAAGCTCAAACAATAAAGAAGCAAGTTCAAGCAGTGTGAATGAAGGACCTCCTGATGTTGATAAGAAGGCGGATGAATTCATAGCCAAATTCAGGGAGCAAATAAGGCTTCAGAGAATTGAATCTATCAAGAGGTCGAGTGCACAAATTAGTCCAAATTCTTCAAGGTAACTCAGGATAAGAATTCACTTTGGCATTCAACTTGGTGGTTGAACTTTTTTTCTCTTTGCTCTTATTGTAACCAAAGATAGAATTATCTGGTTTCGGCTCTTTTCAAATTTAAGTTGATGATATACAGAGATAAGTTTGGTTAAATTCTATGCAACCAACAATTCCATTACAGAATTCTTGTGTTCATCTTCTTCTATCAATTGTTGTTTTTGCATAATTTTGTGGTCGTCCTCTAGATCATTGGACAAATTCAGACCACCACTATGACCATGTTTAACAAGAATAAGAATATAATTTCCGTGCTTCAACTCTATCCATTCTTCTTATTGAGTGGAATCATGTTACTCCCAAAATGAAGTAATCTCGTTTCTTTAAAAGGTGGTTCTATAAAATAAGCAACTTTAGTGCCATGAAAGTCTATCTGAAATATATATATTTAGAAAAAAGAGATATACTTACAGATCGATGAGTAAACATTAAAGATATAGCTTAGATTTTTAAAAGTATAATTACAGTTTATATCTTTCAAAACCAAATGTATTTATATCTTTCAAAACCAAATGTATCTCATAAAAAAAGTTTCACGAATTTTTTTTTAGATCGGCTTAATGGAGAGACACAAGTTATGCAAGGAAATGCATTTGGCTATAGATGATATTAAATTTCTAACATGTCCACTTTTTTGTAAATAATTTTTCAATGCAATGGTTTATAGATGGTGCAGTTGATGCGAAAATTTGTGCACTACCAAAAAGTACACAAGAGTAAATGTATAAAAAGATGATAATAGTTAAGTGAAAATCGCCAAGTACTATAAAGTGAAGAGCGGAAGTGATTGCAGTGAATAAATAACTTTGTGTGAATTAATAATGAAAACAGAGTATTTTTAGCATGATTCATCTCGTTATTCAAGAAATTATATTGTTTCATGAAAATTATGTTTCCACTCTGTTGCTTGGTATTTCCATGACTTGGCCGAGATAAATATTATACTATAATAGATAATAGGTTCTAAAAGTTCTCAAGGGAGAATTGAGGCTTGTGGTCTTTTTTGATGGCCATTCTCAAAAGACTGCAGGAGAAAGGAATTCACTAGATAACAGAGTGGGCTTTTTATTAAGGTTCCTAAAGTGGGCCGAAGCAGGAGCATATAGGTCCAAACTGGATTGACCTTGTGGATGTATCTCCTTAAAAAGAGCAATTATCCGAATAAATTTTGATGGATTATGTTCTGCACATATATGCCTGGCGGGAATAGACTCTTCCAGTATTGTATAACTATAGCCCTCAGAATTGGTATGATCTAATACGTCAATATCAACAAAAATTATTTCTATCAGTTTTACAGTTTCTCCTTTTGTTTAGCTAACTAGAGCAGTAAAGAACAGAAGAAATAGATGAATATATATATATGTGCATCCTCCTGACACCAATTTCAGACGATTAGAATATATACAACCAGGCCAAAGAATAAAATCTACCAGACACAGAAGGATCTTTCTATGTTGTTTCTGTGACCTACATTACACCAAGTAGAGTAGATATTATGAGATAAGTTTCAGAAACAACACGAAGCAATTTAGCTGGGCAAAATCATAATATATTTATAAGGGTTCTATTTGAATGGAGGATATATGTTCCAAGTAACAGTAAAAATGACCCTAAACTGCTTCATGATATTGCAGTTGATGGGTTGAAGCTGACCTTCATGATTTGAATTTAGCAGTGATGTGTGAGAGAGAGAGAGAGAGGTAAATAAAGAACAAGTCACTTACCTCACGTAATATATCTGTCAATTTGTTGAATAGATGCTTGCCGACAATTTTCCCTATTCACTACTGTTGTGATGAGCAACTGCCATATCTTGTGATGGCGATGCCAATCTCAACAATAATCACACTTTCTAAAACCCTAAATGGTGGTGGAGTTGTCTGGTGAATTATAAGTTTATGTCGCTGACTTAAATGGGAGAATTTAGAGATCCATTACCAAAGTGCTTTTCATGACTTTGTGTCCAAAGAAAATGGTGTTCCTCTTCTTTCTTTTCCCTACTCACCTCTTTTAGGAATCATCAACTACATGGCTTGTCATTTCCAACACTTTGACGAGCGACTGTGAAGAACATACTGCTTCACCTAATTTCACACCCATCCAATTCTAAGTGGTGTATAGATTTAATTGGGAGAGCAACCTATACATGTTTGGAGGGTCCGATAGGTTTATTCAAATCAGCATTTTATTTCCATTCCATACCATAATAAAACTTGAAATTTTATCCAAGTATCAAAATTTTTTATACGAATAATTCTCAACCAAACTTCCTGAAACTATGAAACATGTTTATTTATTAAACAATTTAGGTTTGGGTCTCCCCAACGTCCAACTACCACTTCCTCTTCAAATTACTGTCAAACCCACCATGCAGACTCCGGAAATCAAGCCATGACACACAGATAAATTGCTTACTTAAATTGGTCAAATCAATAATTAAAATTTGAAGTTTACACCCAAATTTTCGTGTCTCCCTTTGATATGAGCACTGAATTAATTACTAATTATCACTAGAATTAAGTCAACTTTTTCAAAACATAATTTAGATGGGTCGGAAATTAATCATGGAAAACCAACAAAGACCCACCAAATCATATTCTACCAACTACCAACCATATCTTAGGCCCGGGACTTTGAACATTCCACACTACTACTACGGTATTACATTTGTCCTCTTTCCAGTTTTACCCTCCCATATAGCTTTCTAATTACGATCGAGGACGAAGAGCATCGAACAGTCCGTGAGGCATCGGACCTGTCGGGGCCCATGGGTGGATGGGAAGGGGCCTGTGATGGGTTTGAGCCATTTGATGGGGCCTGTGATCAACGGCGGAGGCTGGAGCAGAAGGCGGAACTGCTACACGCTCACATGATGGACACATGGTGAGTGTCGTGGGTGGGGTCATTTGCATGTAGAATTGCGGGGAAAGTTTCAGTGCTCTCAGCTCTTGAACTTCCTTCTGCAGCCGCCTGTTCTCCTCCGTTAGATTTTCACAGCATCTCTTTAAAAACTCACAGTCAACCTCAGTTTGCTTCAGCTTGGTCCTGAAATTATTTCAATAGCGGCAGAGTTAAACCATGATTGATAGAATAAAATATGTAAATCCGTAAATACCCTTGAGATATAGATAAAATATCTCACCTTGCCCTTCTGTTCTGGAACCATACTTCCACTTGTCTAGGTCTGAGGCCTAGCTGCTTAGCCAAGGCCATCTTTTGCTTCTGAACAAACGTAAAAACCATCCATTTGTGAGTTCCAGTTGCCCGTTTGTTTCATAAGAAAACAAAACTTTCTCGGGAAAAAACATGTACTTACAGGGTTGAGAGTGTTGTGTTCTTTGAAGCTCTCTTCAAGAATGGCTGACTGATCTTTGGACAGCCTGAGCTTCTTTCTTGAGGTATCACCATCTTCTTCGTCACTGATACCACGAGAACAAGCCCTCTCAATCTCGAGCTCTTCTCCATTCGGTTCTCTCTCGCTTCTCTTGCCACTTACAGTCGATATCGTACTATTAGGCGAGGAGACACCCGCTTCGTCTTCGTTATCTGCTTGAGTTGGCAACCGGTTCACGTCGATTCCCCGAAGAAAAGAACGAGTTTCAGCACGGCACGCCTCGGAGTTTGGATCTGCATGTGAAAACCCCAATAAGATACACAGAATACTTGGTTTAACAGCTGGCTTATTAATATTTGAGGTTGGATCTGAAAATTTGGGTCATGAATTGAGGGGGGAAAAAGGAAAATTAAGGAACTTTTTAGCGTGAAAATAACAATGTTTCGTGGAAAACTATTAAGAAAGTTGAACAGATTAGAAAAAGATTTTATATATATACATATATATGGAAAAGCAATAAAGTACGATTTATTTTATCCGAACTTCAATGAAAACAATGAAAAAAAGCAGCAAAATAATAAAAATCATTTCTTTAAACCACAGATCTGAAGCCTAGAAGCTATGCAGTGATGCACATGTAGAAACTTCAACAATCCAAAACAAAGAAATCCGGTGAAAGGAAGAAATAGTGACAAGATAGGGAACATACCTGAAGAAGGGAAGGGTTTGTGAAGACTGAAGACAGAAGAATAAGACGCAGAAGATGGAACAAGTGAAGGCATAAGATTAAGTTGTAAGGAATTATGATTCTGAGGAAAGCTCAAGCTGAGACTCAAACCCAGATCGTCCTTCTCAACCATGGTATGAAAAAGGTACTTGAGTTATTAATTATAGAATGATGAGAGAAACTAGGCAGAAGGGTTCTGGTTCTGGTTCTGGTTCTGAAAAAGAGAGAGAGATAATGAAAGAGTTGAGGGATGGATGGTCTGAATGTAAGAGAAGGGTTGAGATTATATAGAATAAAGAGAACAGGTTTGGAGAGTGGTGGTCTGCAAATTCAATCATGACTTGGTGTCAGGAGGCCAATTATGTCAATCATGGCCTTTGCCCCAAAAAAATAATACCCAACTCTGAATTTTTGACAACTCCCATTCTGTTTTCAATTTATTTTTTTTTTAACTTCTTTAACTATGGTAATTTCTGTTATATTAATTTCATAAATATGTAAAAAAAAAAACCATAAATTAAATACATAGAACAATTCAAAAAGAAAATAACTTGATATGGTGGCATAAGGGCATTTAGCATGTTTTGACAAAGCAACATGCATGATGGCATCATTTAACCATATCACTATCAAACTCATAAATACTCGTATAACTTATTATTAATTTTAAATATGAAAATAATTTTATTCATCACTTGTCTTATCATTGCATGATTTATGTATGTCACATAAATTAATTTAAATTTAATTATAATGATTATTAATATCTGCAAATAAGTCAAAATTGAAAGAAAAATGCAGCTGACAATTTCAACTGGGGCATCAAGAAAAGTTTGATGCAAATATTTTGTCTACAATCCCAACAACCATAAATAAAAAAACACAAGATCATTTACATTCAACACTGGGGGCCACTGACTCACCTGAAAAACCTTCTCTCTTTCATCCCATCAACGGCTGAGATTATTTCCCCGACGTGGGCTCCAGCTATCCATGTGTATAATTAGGCCCAAAGCCAGTTAAGTTATGGTCGACACAACCATCAAATCATGAGTGGATAGTTATTGAGTGGAACCAGACAGATTAACTTTATTTTTGCTCTCCAATTGGGTCCCCTTTTTTTTTATATATAAATATATATATCTTTTCACCAGGACTTCCCTCAGACAAAACCGTCGCTTTCTTTACCTTTTTTATTATTATAAAACAACAGCTGGGATTTACTTTCACGGATCACATTCGCATTTATGTCCGTGTCATTCACGCGCTCTTCCACTATCTAAAGTGTGGTTGACGCTTCTGGATGGAGCGTTACCAGTGGAGTGGTCCCTGATAATTAGTAGATGTGATTTTGCTTGATGGCTTGGCGCCCGAGTGATTGGATGGCTTTTGACTTATCATATTATTTTTATTTTTATATTGCATTTTAGCTAATTTGAAATTTATTAATTTTAAAAAATGATAATAAAATTGTTATTGGTTTTAAAGATAATAATGGAAGGAATGAAATAGTTGAAATAGTAGGATTGGAATCACAGAGGAGAAAAAAGGGGAAGTAAGAGAAAGAGGAAAGGGGACAAGAGAGAGTGGAGTTCACGTGGGAAGGGTGGGGACTGGGTGAGAGAAATTAGGAAGGAAAAAGCGTGGAAGAAAAAACCTGCCTGCTTCCCTCCATCTCCCTCCCCAACTCACGTGGCCCAACATGTCTTGCCTGGAGACACGTGCTCCTTCACTCCTCAACGCCACCTCCCACACAATCGTGCGTGTCAACTTGTCCCTCCATGCCCCGACACTCTCTTCTTCACAATCATTTGAAGTGAACTCTCCAATTACCCCCGCACCCAAACTTACACGCCTTCTCACTCTCCCAATTAACACGCTCCACATTACAGGCCTATTCTTCCATCTTATTGGGGCGTGTATAGCACATGGAAGCGTACAATCCTATTTGTTAGCATCAACCTTTCGTTCCGTATCTGCGTCCATCCCTACTAGGTCCGTGTCTATTTCCAGGTTTTTCCTGAGACTTAATTTACTGAAATACCCCCATTTGAAATTGCAAATAACCAAGGTAACCCTGAGATGAGTGATGTTTGTTAATAATGATTAGTTCCCAATTAAAGAACGCGGCAGGGTTTAATCATTGACGAATATGATAATTATTACCATTAATTTTTCTTTGAGTGCAGTTTTTCTTTCATACTTAACAAATTTCCTAGATCTGACCTTTAGTCTTAAACATTTAAAATGATTAGATAATTTAGGATAATTGAGGAACCTGAAAGTTTCAGTAAATAAGAAAAATAAGAAGCACATGCTAAGAGTAAATGTTGTTTCAATGAATAATAGTGGTGGGCACAGTCACATGGCAGGTTTGTCTCTTGCATTGCGTCAAATAATTAAGTGTTAGTCGCACAAAGTCCCTCAAACTTTGGTCCATAATAATTTCGTGTATACTGTGTCTTGGCTTTCAAATTGATGAGATGAGATTTGACTATAAAATAGTGACCCCCCAAATTAAATCATCATGCCTAAGAAAACAATTATTGGTACATTGACATTTTCCTACCTAATTTTTGGTTTGATGATTCTTTTCCCTCTTAAATGCTATAAATATTAAAATTATTTTATTAACAAAAAAAATTCCAAAATACTAAAACAATAGTATTTTATTTTTTTAAAAGTATAATATAAATCAAATTAATAAAAATAAAAAAAATATTTAAAAATATTAATTATATAAACACCTTTTTATTTGTCTTTTCTGTATTAATTCTTCGTCACATCTCCTAGTTCGCCCTCATTAACATTAGCCCACTTCACAATCCCATAATCCACCATATCGCTTGTATCATGATTTTTTCCTTTCTTTCATTACGAGTTCAACCCTCGTAACTTTCTCTTATGTAACGTTTCAAATTATCATCAAAAATCAATTAAATAAATAAGTTATTGATGATAACTCAAATGCAATGAGAGAGAGAGTTTTAAAGACTAAAACTCGATGATGATAATGGCTTTGTTGATGTGGTAAAGGAACTCATCAATCACAAAAGTTTTTAATAGATTGCAGAAACATAAATGCAAGACTTTAAATCTTTATAAAAAGATCAAATTTTCGTCTTTTAAACATTTAGATAAGATCTTCAAATATTTTTTTATTCAAAATATTTAAACGGTAAAATTAATAATTTACTCTTATGATTAGTTTTTTTGGAAATAAAGTTTATTTTTAAGTAAAAATATATTGTTTGTATTATTAAAAGTTAGAAAAATATTTTCGGATAAATAATTTTATAGACGCACCCTCACTATCAAGTGTCCCATTTAGGGACGTTTAATTAACTCTCATTTTCATAATACCCTCCTCTTAAAACTTAAAGCCAATCCCTGTAGTCAAAATTAATCAGGGTTATTTAATATTTGATTTCTAATTTTTCTATACCATTATTTTATGAAGACACGAAAGATGAGGAAAGTGTGCAACACGCGGTGACAGGGGAAGTGAGAAATAGATTGAAATAATGATGAGCATTGAATAAATTTAAGAGATAGGGGAGTGGGCCCATTTGGTGAAAGTGAGAGACAAGATGTCGGATGATGATTGGGATGTCCCCACGGGTGCGTGAATCATGATGATAGCTGTCCCACGTATCCCCCCTACTCAACCCTTTCACCAGTGATGTGTGTGTGTGTGTGTGTGTGTGTATATATATAATATAATTAATACTATTTTATTTAAATAATCAAATCATTTACTATTCCTCATTGTCGCCTCCTCCGCCCCACCATCAGCCCCACTCTCCTTGTTAGCCGTACGAGGCTCATTCTTCATGTGATCTGCACGTGAACATGGCCCCTTATGCATTTTGTCATTTCCTTCATTTCTCGCTTTCCCTCTCTTTCTTTTTTATGTCAATTATTGACCCTCAAATATTAATTTACCAATTCATTGTCTTCAAGACAACTATAATTAACCATGAATTGAGAATTACCTTATTTATAGGCTTTTAAAAGCAATTATAAAATATTTTAACGTTTATAATACTGAATTATTCTTCTTAATTGAAATGATTATTATCATATGATAAACATAAATCGATTGTCACAATTGCCTCCCGACCTAAAATACATGTGAGATTGTGGCCACAATCTTTCGTAATCCCATATGAGGGCGTGAAAATCATGTGAAGTTGGCCCGACGTTGTTGCCATGAAGGCGATAGCTTAAGATAATTGAGATGTTGTTTTGAATGAAAGCATATTAAGGGTTGAATGATGCGTATTTTGTATGACGTGGTTGCTGTTCAAGGCCTCCTATTTGGGGGCCCCCTCTTTCCTACTGATTAGACCTCTCTCTAGCCTTAGTCTCGCCTTAATCATACAGATTGATGAATCTCAACCTTCCGATTGTATAATCATCAGTCGGCCGACAACTTGATAATTTGTTTTTTTTTTTTTTTTTTTACTTTTAACTAATGGGTGACATTGGAATTCTAAGTTACAATAATAATCTTAGGAAAGGATCCAACAGATGAGTGAAACCGGTCTATTGGAAACCTGGGGCAACTGGCATAAAAACTTGACCTAAAACCCATTTAAGTTACAAACTGCTAATGAACTATGGGTTAACCATCAGGTCACCCCGGTTGCGGTGTCATATTGGTGAGAGCATAAAAATTAGAGGGTGTTTTAGAAGAACAAGGAAAATTTTTTTCTATCAATTAAATCAAACCAACCTTTCAATCGGGTGAATATTTGATTTAGTTTCATAAGTATTACACTAAATTATAATTGTAATTCAGTGCAAAAAATTAGAATAAGTCAAATAGTAAAATCGTGACAAATAAAATAATATTTTTAAAATAGTTTGACTTATTACATCAATATTTCTTGTTACAATTTAATAATGTAATGATCCTAATCTAAAAGTTGTTGTCCTGATAGCCTTGTTTTAATCCTTTATTTGTAAGAATAAAAGTAGTGTCAGAT
The DNA here is from genome assembly GCA_026122585.1 of Anacardium occidentale. Taxonomy (NCBI): domain Eukaryota; kingdom Viridiplantae; phylum Streptophyta; class Magnoliopsida; order Sapindales; family Anacardiaceae; genus Anacardium; species Anacardium occidentale. Next base: position 190,260 of record JAJEJH010000391.1, on the reverse strand, counting down.
GAATAATTGATAGATTACATTTTCGCACCCAAGGTTTGGCCAACAAACATTTTTCTATTCCTGGATGACATAAATAGCATATTTCTATCCCAAATCAAACCCACAAAAAGAAAAATATGGTTAAGAAGTGAAATTACTATTATATTTGTACTATTTAAATTCTTTAATTCACATACAACGTAAATTTAATAAATTAAAAAAAAAATATTTTAAAAATAAAAATTGTATTTGAACCTTCTTATTTCCTTTATCTTCCATCATCACTCTTTTCTTTAATAACCTTAACCGTCGATGATCTCACTTTGTCAACTCTTACCACCGTCATTGTTGTTTTTGTTGATATATAATTATTTGATATTTATTTTGTTTGTCTTCTATTTATGTATATTAATTGTGTATATGCTAACTACCTTTTTTTTATTTTGTAGTCAATCGCCATAAGCCTATTTTATGTGTTACTTACCAAGATCAAATGAAAGTTTACTATGAACTTCATGACTAAGCCTGTCATTTAAACTAGGTAAGCCTAATATCAGATTGTTTGGTTAAAAAAATTGAATATCAAATGGACTTGAATAAATCATTAAAAACAATTATAATTATTAAAAATCATTTTTCAGACATCAACGAAAAATCCTTTATCAAAGATTTACATATAAAATGATGTGACTAATCATCCTTTGTAATATGATGACATTTCTATGAATTCTTTTTAATATTAAATATCTTGGAGTTATTTTCTCAACCTCACACATCAAATAATAATAATAATAATATAATTATCAATTCAAATTAAAAAAAATAAAAATTCGGTGGAACATGTGAAACAGCAAGCGGTTGTTAGTTTGAAATGATTTCAGTGGTTTAAATTCAAGACCATAATTCTCAATTTCATCTTGAAATTAATCACAATTGCTACTCCACCACATTATCAAGACTTCATTTTCGTCTCTCATTTTTATCTTCAACTTTCTTTAAGAAGTTTAAATCATGTTGGTTGTTGTGCCTTAATTTCAAGCCAACTTGATATCCTTTTCCTTCTTTTTTTCTTTAATTTAAAAAGATTCTTGTGTAATATCACATAAAACCTTTTTTGTGTGAATAAAAGTAATTTATGACCCCTACAAAAAATCTCTACCAAATAAATAATAAATGATATTGAAAGCATTTTTCTTGACTCAATAATTTATTAACACAATGTAATGGGTATAAATTCATATTTTTGGAAACGTATGGACGAAAAAAAATAATTAAAACATTTTATAAATTTTGGTATTTCGTTTAGTTTAAGCATAAATCTTTGAGATATGTACGATATATAATATGATTTTAATTGTTAATAATCATTTTATATTTGACCTTTAATCACTTTGTCAATGAATTAAAAAGAAGGGCAGTCCTGTAATTAAACAACCTGACCATTTAGGATTAGCGCCACTCATGTGAGTGAGTCCTACGTGGCCCAGTACAACCGGGAGACAACAAAGCACACGTGTTTGTTTGATACCCGCACGTGGATACTCGGTCAAAGTTACCTATTTTTCGCTGGATCCGGCCAACGTTCAAACTTCACCCTCCAAATCATGTGCTCTGGTAATATTTTTTATCTTTCTATGAATACCCAACGCACGTATGGACTTGTGCTGGCCGTTGGATCGGTTCAATCTAGAATTTTCGCACGTGCGTTGCAACCATAACCAGCAAAGTGGTTAAAAGAGCCAGCTTTTTTGCACTTTCGAAGATTTTTTTTTAGGGTCCCACGTATCAAAGCATGTGATTAGCAGATTTAATAGAGAATCGTTTAAACTTAAACCTCAAGTTGGAGTGCACGTGCATTGCATGTACGGATCAGATATCGTTTGAATTTTTTAATTCGTAAAACAAAATCTATATTAAAAGACATATATATCCCCGCTTGATTAGACAATAAACACGACTTTAATTTATTAATAATGAAGAATAGGAGAAAGGGTAATCGTGGGAAAAAGAAAAGAGTAAAGTATGTTCGGTTGGTGGAGAAAGAGAAGAATGATTTGAAATAATAAATTAGATGATACGATGATGCATTATTAAAAGAGCCTCGTTGATGATTAAGTTGAAAAGCCGCATGATTAAGGCAACAAAATATTTTATGGGTTTGGGATAATGAGGAAAGCTGGATGTTGTTGTTCAAAGTCATCCCACAACATCTTCACTAAATTGTATTTTTTAAAGTGTAAGGCATATGACAAAATAATTAACACCTTAATTACATTTATCTTGTTTACTTTCATTAATCAACAAAAATCTCACAACAGTTTGCTCCTCTTTATCAATATATTTACGATTTTATCCTATTTTAATTTTCACTCTCATATTTTCACTTTTCAAAAAATTCTAATGTCTTTTAAAAAATGTTCAAAGTTATAATTATTTGATCTAATTTATTTACATAGGATCATCTTGCTTTCTTGTGTAGGATTTTTCTCTCTTGTGTGTGCATGTGCGTGCGTGTATATATATATATATATATATATATGATGCTCGATTTATTCAATAAGAAAATATACACTTCTCATTTCTTTTGTTATGGTACTAAAACAAGAATAAAATTCTTTTACTTTTTTTCTTTCTGCTACACTATTTTCTGTTACCATTTACTCCTCCTTTTGATTGATCATTCCAAGTAGGTACCTTACGGAAGTAATTTATTTCGAATGCCTTCGAACAATAATCCTTCGCTTGATACTTTTCTTGCCCACACTGATGTTATTTCAACTGCTCTTATGCTTGTTCCTTGTTCATTTAAAGGGATTGTTATACACCTTATTATCGTTGTTTTAGATGACCCGAACTACATTTTTGGAGTAAAAGTATGAGCACTTTTCTTCAAGAGAGTATGAACTATACTTGTTTGTCTTATTATTGACACCAATGATGTATTTTTTTTATTGTTTGGATGTTTGGGATGTTGTTAATCATTATATAATCTCTTAGATTTGTATTGCCTCAATTCCCTCTATTACATCACATATTCATGGTCACCATACAATAACAAAAGCTTGGGGTTTTCTTGCTGAGAAGTATATTTCAAAGGATCTTTCCTATAAGTGCTATTTTTCGAATCAACTAATACTTCTTTGACAAGCTCCATGTCACTCTTGATTCATTTTATACATAAATGAGTAATAAGTGAGATCAACTTATCTACATAAACCTTTTGAATGGGACACTCCTGATGACAAGAAAAAAAATTATAAAAAGAAATGATGAGTGTCGACTTATTTAATTTTTTATGGCTTTGTGTGATGAGTATGAACCTACATAGGAGATCAACTTATCTCCACAACCAGTTTTATACAAATAACCAAACAAACAATTAATCAATCAAATATAAAACATATAAACAATTTAAAAAGTGAGAGAAAAAATTGTTCAACCCATTTTTATAGTAGTTTGAAATTTCTCCAGAAGATTTTTCACAAGTTTCTTACATTCACTCCTCTAAGCAATCTTGTTTGAAGTTTTTTCTCTATTATCTTTAAATTCAAAATAATTTTGATACAAGAGATTTCGCTGCACATATTAGTTTTGATATAAGAGATTGTATATTTTACAATAGTTTCACGAAATTTCATTCAACTATTAATTTTATGAGATTATGCCTTTAGGTTTTGGATTACAAATACATGAATAAAAATTTGCCTCTTGAAGGCTGATACAAAAATTAAGCTTATAAGGTTTCTCTCAAATATATATAATAAAAGTTCTAGAGAGAGAAAAGTGGAGAAGAAGAAAATGAAAGAATAAAGTTTTAAAGTGTGATTCTCTAACGCTCATATCTTCAAATCAACTAGTTTTTACAAGGTTTAAAGTAAACCAATTATTGCAACTAATTTAAGAAGATAGACACATGATCGTGTGCTTTTGTTGTATGATCATGCTCCTGATATTGAATGTAGTTTAACATTTGATTTCTCTATATTATGTCAACCTAACATAGGCTTGTGTTTTACACACACAATTGTGTGTCTTCGTATTTTCAATTTTTCATATTTGTAGAATGCCACATGATTTTGTGTACAATACTTTTCTTAAAATGCACACAAACAATATTTGATATTCACAAGGTCGTGTGTATTCTCTTCATAAACATGCGTTTAAATGCTGACTTTTGACTTTTACATGATTAGACTTGCACAGAAACTTTAACAGTGCATTTTCACTTCATAATACATGATTGTGTGCTTGAAAGTTACACGATTGTACGTTTTGACATTTTATTGTATGGATGTTTGCATGACTACAGATCTCATGTGTCGCCTTACATATGACACACGCGATCATACTATCGAAACATACATGATCATGTCAACTTTTTTTTCATAAATCAATTTATGCAAAGACAATTTAGATATTTAACATAATTTTTTTCATTATTTCAAAACATACAAGGGTCTAAACAAGGATGATTATTATTTTATTCGTAATCATATTCAAAGGGGCACTCTACGTTTTTTTAAGAGTGGATTGATATAATAGATAGATGACATTTTTACAAAACTTTGCCAATTTGAACGATTTCATTGTCTTATTTCTAAACTTAATCTAGTTTTCTTATTACTGTCTCGAGTTCGAGGGCTATTAAATTATAATTAATTTATCTAGTTTTTATATATAAGAAGTTTTAAAGAATTTTTTTTTTATAACTAAAATCACCTTTTTTAAGATTATTTTTCGGGCGATAATTATTTACATATTTTTTTGGTGGTTGGGTGAGCATCAATCTTCTTTATGGCTGCCTCTAAAAGAGGTCAATTTGATTTTTCAAAAAATTCTTCAACAATTTAATACCAATATGTTTTTCAACTTACAAAAAGCATATTCTTTTTATTGCAAACCAAAGCAACTCATGCTTTTAATAATAAAAGAAAGAGATGAGTGTAAAAATTAAAAAAAAAAAAAAGAAGGATTCGTTGCTTTTAAACATGCACGTGCAGGGACAGACATTTTCATAAAAAGAATATCAACAATTCTCCATGCACGTGCTTCCTTTTACTTTGAAATTCTAACATTCCATGAATTAAGCCCACTGGATCAGGGGCCTCTAAGACACGAACATATAACTGTTTTAATGCATTGTTAGAAGTGAAACAAAGCCCAATTAATTGGATTGGACATTTCCTTGAGCCCCAATTCCAAATTAAAGTTACTTGTAAAAAATAAACTTTAAGTCATAACTCAAATCCTTGGGAAAAAGATTAAAATACATAAATAAAATTAAAACCTATTTGTATAACACCAATTTTCACAAATTGTCCCATATTTCAATCCGTAAATATCACTATAAAATCACTTAATTATTTCCCATTCAAGTCCATACGGGGATAATAAGTGAACCGTAATAACCCTTATTTTATATAGAAAAAGGCCAAAGGACTATTTCCCACCCATAGTTTGAGGCGGGGACAAATTGCCAACCCAAATTTTCAAAAGCCCAAACTTCCACCCTAAGCTAAATTTAATATTAAAAATAATAGTATACAGTAATCATGTAGGGTTATTTTTGTCTTTTTAATATTTAAAATTTATAAATTAATAAATAAAATTTATATAAATATAAAATTTTAAAAAAATTTTGAAAAAATTAAAAAATATTTTTAAAATATTAAAAATTGAAGCAACCATCACCGTCGGTACCGGCGGTAGTGGCCGCCCATAATAGAATCAGGTAACCATTTCCGATTACCTGGTTTCAAGAGAGACCAGATCTAGCCTTCCTGTTCGATGGAAGCGGCCAGATCGACAGCCTCAAGTTTTGACGGAGACAACCAGATTTGACCACCTCTGCTTGAAATAAAGGCAAAAAACGACCAGTGGAGCCAAGGTCAGCCCTTTACAGTCGTTTTCGGCTTCTAATTCTATCGAAGGCGACCAGATCTAATCGTCTCCTCCAAAACTGAAAGCGACCAATTTGGTCGCCTTCACCGAACGAGGAGACTAGATCTGGCCTCCCTTGAAACCAAGTAATCGAAAATGACCACCTAGTTCTATTATGGGCGACCACCACCGCCGACACTGGCGGCGATGACTGTTTCAATTTTTAATATTTTAAAAATATTTTTTATTTTTTTTAAATTTTTTTGAAAATATTTATATTTAAAAATTATTTATAATTTTATTATAAATTTGTAATTTTTAAAAAGATAGTTTAGTAATTTAAGTATGAAAATTATAAAAAATATTTCCAGAAATAGGAGACTGAGAGTTTGAAACTTAGAGGGTAAGACTTTGTCCCACCTCAAACTATGGGTGGGAAATAGTCCTTTGGCCATAGAAAAATTACATAAACCCCATTTCCCATGGATCGTTCTGCCCCTACGCCCCCACTTTAACATTTCCTCAGCTTTCGCATGTCCAGCAAATTGGGCAACGTACGCGAATCACCAAAATCCAATCAATATTTCTCTGATATTGCCTAATTTTCCCGAAAATCAATTCAGTCGCGTCTAGATATCTTCATACACTATTTAATCCCAACAACATTCACGACACAATCACAAAAACAACAATGAAGCCCTCAAATTCAGCCTATAAACCTAAATCCCTAACTTTGTTCCAAAACCTTAAAAGCTTAGATCTATAAAAAAATGAAAGGAAATGTGTACAACATAGAGAAGAAACAATCACAACTAAGCTTCTTTCCCGTTTTGCAGTCTCAAAATCATTTCAAATACATGAAAAGGTGAATGAAAACGTAGAGAACGTAGACCAACAGTGAATGAAAGTGATGAATCACAAAGTTTTGATTTTGTGTTAAAATTGAACCCATACCCTCTGATTGGGTGGGTGCCTTAGTTTTACCGCTCAAGTCAAGCTATTGTGTGAGCTTATCTTTGATCCTTTTTATTGCTTTTCCGTTACTTTGAATAGTCACAACCGTTTGATAATTCTGGTTTTCTGCGTATTTCACCTCGAATCTCCCCCCTCTCCTGCACTTATTTCAAACCTGACTGTATAACATCAATAAATAAAACTCGTTAGGACATGGAACTGGAAATGAGAAAAAACAAACATTTTGTACAATAAGGAGATGGGGAGCTAATGAAACAAAGAATAGGGATAAATAAAACTTCCCATATAATAATTGCTGCTTCTAGACATTATTTAAATAATAAGATTGGTCAAACGCGAAGAATGATATTCGGTAGAATCATAAAATTCATGAGGGGTGACTGGTCAAAAGAGAAGAGAGTGAAACAAACAAGCAAGAGCTTTGAAGATGACGGCTAAAACATCAACAACAACTATTAACAAATAATAAAACATGCTATGCCTATCATAACTTCAATGACCATCCCATCCCGTGAGATCGTTGAAGGAGTCCAAGAAAATAATCCCTTCATTGTTGGTTATTTAACAAACTGGCGTAAATGGTTTCCACATACCAATCAACAAAAAAATTTTCCGTCTTCCATTTAATAATACATGTACACCAGTAACAAGATGCTAATGTTAAGAAAATATTCCGGTTAAAACACAATATCAGGAGGTTATAATCCAAGAACAGCAATAATTCATTTAATTACCTCTAGCATCAATTGAGCCTTCACCTGAACAGAACTTAGGTTTCACATTTCTGACTCAGTCAAATCACTTGGCAGTGTCCATAGAATAAATCTCCAAACAATTTGGGTCAAGCTTACAAAAAGCTGAAAGTTCTCTGAATGCCTGGGAACTGAGAAAGCAGAAAACTGCTGGCTGTTTCTTGATCTTTCCACCTACCGCTAAATTATACAGATGAATAGATTAAAAAAAATTGTCAGCCTTACTAGAAACAAATCTCTAAGGCGGCAACATATAAATTAGGAGATGAGAGGATATGTTCTGCTACTCTCCAGTCATATAGCCAAAAAATTATGGTTGCTTTTTTAAAGTTAAATTTACATTCTTAAAAGGAAATGGGATATAACATCCTTTGAGAAATAAAAACACATAATTATTACATCTAAACACTATAAAAAAAAAAAAAAAAAAAAAAAAAAACTGAAGCTTCAAGAACAGGCAACTCCTTTGTGCTGATTCCATATAATCCAGTCAAAAAATTTTACTTAAGGCATGTTACTGGGGAAAAAAGACTCAGAGATTTTTAAAATAGCAACAGTATAACAAGCCACAACCATATATCATGCCAAAAGTAAAAAAAGGTAGAATATCATGTAACATCAGATAGATTCCTTTTCTTACCCTTCTTGCCTTGCCACATCCCTTTTTATCATTTTAACAATTTAGCACTATGATATTATGTTCATAGTTGCCCCCTATTTTGTCATCTCAAGCACCAATGTGCCATTCTAATAGTCCAACAGAATATTATATAAGCTGACAGACACAAAGTTTCCTTAGCTTCATATGATTTTATGTGAAACCTGAGAGCTGCTTTAAAGAATAATGGAAAAAGAGTGCACCAATTTTTTTAAAGAATCATCAAAGTTGATCGTACAATATTTAAATAACAAAATGTCTAATAAATGCTGGATTACCAACATCTACCAGTACGTGGCTTGAAATGATAACAATTCTAAATTCAGATTAACTTCAACTTCTAAAAAACTATGAAAGAAAAAGAAAGTTTCTTAAGGGCATCTTTCTAAGAAGATTCTGCCAACATTCTCACTTCTGAGTTTTGAAAAGTTAAAGTTAAGAATAAGGAGAAATAACAGCTAGCCCAATCAGCATGGAAGTTATAGATTTTCAGATGCCAACTGATGTCTTATATCATTTTAACGTTTCAAAATATTCACAGGTGCCCACTGTCCACTGTTAATTTTTCCAGAAACTAAGTCAAATTTCCACCTAGAAGTTCTCAACTACACCTGACAAGGCAACTACAAGAAGAAATTGACAATTGATCATGAATCTAAATTAATTTCACCTAAGGATAATATGAAGATGACCGACAATTGATAATCAATCCAACTCAAAATTCACCTAACAAGGATAACTGCAAATATAAAATTGACAATTCATCATCAATATAAACAGTTAAAAGGGTATTATGAAAATGATACCAGAGCTGCCATTCTAACATGAAAAAAATCGTACATGCCAATGTGTGCCTCACCAAAATGTAACAGAGAGAACACAGAATCTTCCATGAGATCAGAAAATCTAAAACCAACCATACAGCTATGCATAATATTTTCCACCACTCTTAACGTTCCTGATTGCACAGATTACATTTATTTACAACAATGAATGGAGTGGTAGTAATGACATGACTATGATTATTAAAATATATGGAAAGGCCAAGCTGTAAAAATGAAGTCAACATAACATATTAACTTAAAACCTCATCAGGTTTGCTCTTGAATTGATAAAGCTCAGTTCAATGAAGTAAGACTCGTCCAGTAAAGGGAAGCATGCAGTGCCTCCAATAAAAAATCCTGCATCTGATAAGGGTTTGCAAACTAAATACATGCTTGCGACTCTGCCCCCCAACGATGTAGGGAAGCCTGTCAAATATAATAAGTAATCAACAAATTAGAACAAATAACCCAAAACATAATACCATTCACAACATCCTAAAATTAAAAACACTTAAGTTCTCTCTACTCATCCATATTTAAGTCAACCGTTTACATCGTAATGCTGCAAATGAACCAAATTCTACTCCTGCATCCTACGGGAATGGACTTTCCCTCTCTCCTATTCTCTCTTTTATTCTTTGTTTTTCTTCAGAAAATAACTTCCCTTCCTTTTTACAAATTTTCATTATACCTCAAATTGAGGTCTCAATATTGTAGGTGCAATCTTCCCAACCTCCCATATAAGCTTTGAAATTCCCAAATTCGTTGCAAGTTGTAAATGCATCGACTGCTGCAACAATCATCATCAAACTCTCAGTTTCCATCATAAAAACAAACATACAATAATAATAATAATAATAATAAAAAAGCACACTATATGTCTATAACAAGAAGGAAAGAGGGACAACACCTTAGCGAAGAAGAGCCGAACAACCATGTAAGAGATTTTATTTCTGCAGAAACAAGCGATATTAAAACTTAGTATCAGCAACCAAAAACACATTAAAATTGTAAACTAATACATCACGTCTAAACTTGTAGAGAGAAATAACTTAACCTTCATTGGAGAATCAGTGACTCGATAAGCATCAACGGTAAGTCCCACCAACCACAGTCCAGGGAAAACATTCTAAAAAAAAAAAACACCGATTTTTTTCAATCAACACACGATCGACAAAGAAAAGCAAGAGGCAAAAGACGAGGAAGAAAGATCTATTACATCTAGCTGTTTCTGAATATTTTTGGGGCGCTTCCTGGGCCGACGGGCCGGTCTTGAGCCCGTCATGACAAAAATATCCTCTTCAATCTCTTCTCTTGACAAAGTCAGCCAAAACTTGCTCTTCTCCTTCTTTTCACCATGACCACCTCTTGATTCCACCATCTCTCTCAATCTCATAGACTTTGGCTTCGTATTTACATTATTTCTACTCTGATTATGACTATCCACGACCCCCGCATTCACCAACGCTTCTTGAACTCCCTTCCTCGGCCTCAAATTCCAGGGCTTCCCAACCACTATTTCTTCTACTTCATGTTCGTGTTCTTCTTCCACTTCACTAGTTTCGTTCTTCTCAACCTCCGTACCCATCGCCGGCTTCAGCAACCTCTCAGTTTCATCCTTCTGAGCTTTCGTCGACGAGGAGAACGATAATCTTTGCACACGGGAGGAGCGGGATCCGACGCGATGAGGACGTAAGGAATCGTTGTGATTGTCGGCGTCAGCGTCGATGTCGGTTTCTGAGGCGTCGGCGGGAGATGGCATTCGGCCTCTGTTGTGTTGGTGAGTGGTGGCGGGGGTGGTGGCCCCCCATTTAAGAAACGGTAAAGAGAAGTTGTGCAGCGGGTGTGACTTCATTGGTGCCGTTGCCATATCATCACATATCACACACGTGCCGATAAAGCAAATACTATAAAGAGGGAAAAAAAAGAAAACCCTAGACGGGGGCAGAGAGGAGAGAAGTCGAAAAATGAGCTTGGTTCAGGGAGAAGAGAAGCTGAGAAGAAGAGGAGGTTAGGTCACGTATGTGCGTATGAATCACTGTGTATAGAAAACCTTCCTTCTACTTTCCGCTACGCTGCTAAGTCCAAGCCTTTCTGTTGTGCCTTTGATTTTGTTTTGTCGGTTTTGCCCCTGTCCTTTTTATTTCTCTTGTGGGGTCCTTAAATTTCTAGTTCTGACTGTATATTCACCGTCTGATGTTGGGCTAAATGTGGGTCCAATTAGATGAGAGTAGGAAATATTTACATGTCCGTTACTTACGGTGGTGATAGAATGGGGACGTGGCAAGTATGTCGAATTCGTGGTCCCACGTGCGATGAAAGTTGAGACGTATTTCCATATGATATGATACAAGTGGTAGTTAATTATATATTTATGGCAAGCGAGGGTTTCTTAAATGAGACTTGTCATTCAAAAACTTATAAAAATTAAATACTTATTTATTAATTATTAATTAATAATCAATTATTAATTTTAATTAATTAAAAAATAATTTTTCTTTTTAAATAAAAATTCAAAAAATAATAAAATTAATTATAATATAATATAATATTAGTAAAAAATAATATAAAAACAACAAATTTAATAAAAATTTAAAAAAATAAAACAAAATTTAAAAAAAGTAACCACTACAATCGTCAACAATGACTATTGTTAACTTAACCAAATAACTAAAAACAATCACCTGTTGCCATTGGTAAATAAATCTAACCACTTCGATAATAGAAACGGTCAAATTTGATTGTCAAAAATCTGATATTGACAATCAGATATGACCGTCTCCACCATAAAGAATGATTGAAAATATTCGATTTCAAAAATATTCAATTATTTTTTGTCATTTCTAATAACAAAGACAACCAATTTAATCACTAATAAAGTCAGATAACTGTTTTTGATCACTTAATTAAGTTAACGGTAGTCACTATTACTCGCAGTAGTGACTGTTTTTTATTTTTATTTTTTTATTTTTATGTTAATATAATTTATATTAAATTTTATTTTAATATTAATATTATTTTTTTTATTGAAAAGTATTTTAGTTAATTCAATAAAATGTTAATGAAATTGAAAGGAATTTGATTTTTTAAATAAATTTTGGATAAACATTTGTCATTTAAGAAAATCTTGGGTGGAACTAAGTAGTTTTAGCTATATTTATAAGGCCAAAGGACTTATTCCCACCTATAGTTTAAGGTGGGGACAAGTGTCACCCCCAAAGTTTCAAAAATCTAGTTTCCTACCTTCTAACTAAATTTAATATTAAATATATTAGTAAACAGTAACAATTTAGGGGTATTTTTGTTCTTTAAGATTAAAATTTTTAAAAATAATAAAAATAAATTTTATATAAATATAAAATATTAAAAAATTTTAAAGCAGCCATCGCCATCGATGCCGACGACAGTGGTCACCGATAAAGGAACTAAGTGGCCATTTCCAGCCATTTGGTTCTAGGGGAGGCCAAAGGTCTCCCTGTTCGGCGCCTCCTCTAGTTTAGGGGCCGTTAGAAATATAAGTTGAAAATGGTCATAAATGACAGTCATTGGTCCTACTAGCCGTTTTCGACCTTTCTTTGTGGAGGAGGCAACCAGATCTGACCACCTCCACCTAACAAGGAGGTTAGATCCGACCTTTTTTGGAAACAGGTGGTCATAAACGATCACCTAATTCTTTTATCAGTGGTCACGACCGTCAGTATCGACGGCAATAGCTGTTTTAAAATTTTAAAATATTTTTATTTAAAAATTATTTTATAGTTTTATGATAAATTTTTTATTTATAAAAGGGTATTTTCGTCATATTAGTATAAAAAATGTTTTCAATAATGAAAGATTGAATTTTTGAAACCTTAGGGGTGACACTTTATTCCCCCCTTAAATTATGGTGTAAACAGTACTTTGCCTATTTATAATGAAAATTTAAGATGTATAATGGCCGGCGACACGAAAAATTAAATTAGTAGATGTAACAAAATCTTCAGTTAGATGTTAATTGAATTTAAGGATTTTAAACTATCAAAAAAAAAATTTAAGGATTTTTAATTTGTGACTATTTAAGAATTTAATCAATGAGAGCAGCCCTTTGACATTCAAAGGCAGAGTACAATTAAATGTAGCCAAAGGACTTGTTCCCACCCCTAGTTTGAGGTGGGCAATGTCACCCCCAAGGTTTTAAAAATTCAATCTTTCACCCTTAGAAGTATTTTTTTATATAAAATAAATTTTAAATAAAATATTTTTAAAAAATTTTAAAGTAAAAAAACAACAGTCATCACCTCTAGTACTGACGACTATGGCCGTAACTAGCAAAGTTAAGTGATCGTTTTCAGTCATCTGGTTTTAGGTTTTTCCGTTCGGTGGAGGCGGTTAGATCTGGCTGTCTCCAGCTTTAGAGGAGGTGACCACTGAACGAAGAGACTAGATCAGGTGATCGAAAACAGCAATTGAACGGGAAGGCGATACCAGATGGTCGAAAATGGTCATCTAGCTTTGTTAGCCATGACCATCGTCGTCGACACCAGTTGCGACAACTGTTGTCTTTTTTTTAATTTAAAAATTTTTTTAAATTTTAAATTTATATAAAATATATTTTATTATTTTATAAAATTTTAATATTAAAATAATAAAATACCCTTAAATTATGCTATTTACTAATATATTTAATCTTAAATTTGGTTAGAAGGTGAGAGACAAAGTTATTGAAACCTTGGAGGTGGCGCCGCCTCAAATTATGGGTGGGACCTTGGCCTTAAAATGTATTAGGTATGGCAATTTACGACTAAGTTATAAGATGGCCTCTGCTTCTCCACAAGTAAAATTCTCATTATAAATTGACCATTGCATAGTCAACACGCTTAAGCCTGACGTGCCCCAGTTAACAAATTATTCAACAAGGTCAATGCTTACCTGCCTAATTCCAATTTAAATTATATATAGCGTAAAGAGCTTATGCCCACCCAAGGTTTTTTTAAAGACAATTCCACCTTGTAATTTTTTTAAATTTAAACACCTACTCATTAACTATTATTTATTTAATATTTTTTGTAAATTAATTAAACTATTATTGTAAAAAATATATATATTAAAAATATAAGTTAATATTTAAATAAAAATAAAAAAATTTCAAAAAAAAAAGTCACTGTTATAGGTAACCATGCTTTCCGATAATCAAACAAAAATCTTGAAAATAACATTTTGATTCACAAAACAACTGGATGTAATTATCTTATTTAACAAAAACAGTTAGATTTATCATTTTGTTTTTAGTATAAATAATTAAATTTGATCGTCTTTACCACCAACTATAGTTAATAACAATTAATATAGTCAAAATCGATTATTTTCAGTTCTTTATAACCATAGTTGATGACAAATATGATCAGATATAATCGTCTTTACTAAAATAGTTACTTTGTAAATTAAGAAACTGTTTCTAGTTTCTTGATTCAATTATTAGCAATTGTCAAAGGCAATGATAGTGACTTTTTTTTTTAAATATTTTTATAATTTATTATAAATATTTTTATAATTAATATTAATTATTTTTATTACTTAGAGTCAAAAAATATTTAATGGTTGAAAATAATTTGTGAAAAATAAAAGAGTGCTAGTAATTCTATTTGATTGGCAAGTTGTGCATTTAATAATGAAATGACTATATTTATTGCAATAAAAGTAGTGAAAAGATGCACAATAATGGTTGTTCTGATCTGATAGAGAAATATGTAATATATAGTACCCTCAAATTAATGTACTTTATTTAGTCCAAATAATTAATTTTCATCTAAAATTTAATAAAATCATAGATTTTTATTTAATACATTTTTTAAAAATTAAAATTTTATTAATTTTTTTGATTCTTAAAAAATAAAAATATCTTGAGATTAAATAATATTTTATTTTTTTCATTTTTATTAATTTTTTTATTTTAATTTATATTAATTTTGATTAAAAATGATAAAAATTTTATTTGTATTGATAAACAAGGATGTTAATTTTATACAATTATATATTTGGAAGTAAAATGTAATATTTAAAATTCTTAAATATATGAATGAAAATTTAAAAAGTTTTTAGTTCCATTATTTTGATTTAACTTATTATATTAATATTTTATATGTTTTTATCCAAAAATTTAACAAAATTTACTAACAAAATTCAAAGGAAAAATGGGAAAATGTGATTTTTAAAATTTTGTTATAATAAAAATTGGAAAATATTGTTTTGCCTTAATAACATAATCAACCTCGTGGTGGATCAATTTTGTCGGTGCTAGTGGGCCGGAGGGCGAGATTCTCGAATCGACCCGAACGGGCCGAACCTACCCATGTCGGATCCAATGATTAATCTCAAAATTCCAATTTGAATTCTCAGGGTCGCCCTCTGAAAAGTCGTTTTTTTTCAAGCCCTAAATACAATACTCCCTCCAAGTACTTCACATCCCCATTTGCTTCTTTTTGGAACGAATCTTCGGCGAAGCTCCACATATGGATAAAACTGTTACCAAGGGTCTAAATTCACCGTCCATCTCTGCTGACTGCGGCGGAACCGCTAGATCGTTTCTGCAACCTAACTACGGTAGCCGCGCCGTTCAGGTACTCAGCATACACTTATCCGTACTAGCAGCAATTGACTAAATGTACGTAATATGCTTATGCTCATTTACGTAAAATCCTAGGGTTATTTGAGGGTTTTAGGGACGGTGCCATGTAGAGAGATGTTTAGTTCTCAAGACTTCATGCTGCTTATGTTATTTCCTTGGTATTTTCGACTTGTTATTTAGAATTGTAATGAGAATTTGGAAACTGGAAAATTTGGAGGAAAAGATTTTGGGTTTTCTTTAGCTGTTTATTGTAGGGCTTTAGAATCTGAGAAGTAAATATGTATAGCATGTTTGTTTTTTTTTTTACTTGCATTGTGAAGAGAGATAGAATAAGCAAGATATTGTTTCTTAACTTTTTTTGTAGGTTGGAGTGGAGGAATGTAGAATTGAGTATATGTTTATGGTTTTTGATTGAACTAAATTAGTACTTTATGATTCATTTTTGTTTTGGGTTGTTTATAATGTAACAAGCGATGGTATCTAATTAGTAAGAGGTTTTGTGGTACATGGTTTTCTAGCTTCATCTTTTCGTTGCCTCCTGTTTTATTTTGTTTCTGATATTGCGTCTAAGGCAGCTGTATAGTATAGGTGGCAGTCCAGTCATAGAATTGGAAACAGTTCTAATTGGTGATTGCCATATTCAGAAACATTAAAGATGGACATCCTCATATTCAAGAAATTTGGTTCCATAGTTCCAAGCACTGTGTTAGTTCAAAATTATAAAGCTGTGAATGTCTCTTGTTAACTTGTTTCTCTTTTGTTATTGTTTCCTAGTAATGAGGATAAAATTATGTAAACGTTCTCATGGGCATTAAAGATAAAAATGCCTTTACTATATAATGTGCTATTGAGCTTCTGCTAACAATATTAAGTTTTATCAGGAATTTATATTTTCCTATTAATTTTAATTTCAGGAAGCTTTGGAACACTTGGCATCTATTGATCTCAGTGATTTGTGTAATGAAGCCAAAATTGAGCATTGCCGGGCAACTAGAGACTTGAGAAGCTGTGGCCGTTGTGTGCAGTGTGTGTTGAACTCGTGTGGACATGCCTCTTTATGTGCAGAGTGTAGTCAACGGTGTGATTTTTGCCCAATTTGTAGAATACCCATACCTAAGGATGGAAATAGACTTCGGCTTCGACTTTATTATGAGTGCATAGAGGCTGGCCTGATACCAAAAAGATGTGATGAAAGATTCCAAGATATAAAAGATGGAGATAATCAACTAACTACTGATATTCAACGACTTTATTCTTTGTTCGACATTGCCTTGCAAAATAACTTGACTTCTTTGATTTGCCACTGTATCCTATTTTTACATCGATATCTCACTTTTTGTATCTATTTTAATTTTTTGGCATACAAATTGAGTTTCCTGTCTTCTGGACTTATCATACATGCCATTTTGTTTCTCTGTGTTAAAAATTCTTTAAATTGTGGATTATTTTTTTCTACCTTATTTGCAAGGAGAATTTCAGTGAACTCTGAAGACAACAGTAGCAGGGCTAACTTGAAGACAGCTTGATATTTGTATTATATGTCACATGTTAAGATGGCGCAAATATATGTCACTGCTATCTGTTTAAAGGTTGCTTTCCTGCTGTAGGAAATGGGTGTTTTCCTTAAACTAAGTTGACAGATGTTAGAGATGTTTGTATGGATGAAGCTGCTGTGTCTAGTGATCCTGTCATTGCCTTCCTGTTGGATGAAGTGGTCATCAAGGATTGGTGCCAGCGGGCATTCAAGAATATCATTGCTGAACTTCAGCAGATATGTATCCTTAAAATTGTTGTTAATTTTTCTATCCAACACATGCTAATTCCGATTTGTGCTTCTGAATATTGTCTGCAGTCGATGGACATTGTATGTTTCCTAACCTTTCTCATTAGATAATTTGGGAGTAGAAGAGATGAAAAGTAGGCTAAGTATACTTATAAAGTTTCCAGTGCAGCTGGCTGGCATATCTTGTGTGATTGAAGTTTTGTCATCATCATTTAAGGATGACCTTTCTGCACAGATTCATGACTTGAACCAACTTCAAGAGAGCATAATAAAGACGAAACAGGTTTGGTTACTACAAAATTATGGTTTTTAGTGGTGTGGATATATCATATATTCATTTCATATCCGTTCCTGTTTTCTTTATGCTGTTTCTTATTTTTATATATTATTTCTGAAAATATTTCATCACATATTTGTTTACCATTTTCATGAATGACAAATTATGTTTTCCATATAGTTTTAGGCTTCTGATCAGGTATTTTCTTTTTCTTGTAAAAGTTCTTAGAAACCATGATTGATACTAAATAGGAATTAAATAGAGAAATCATCTCTTGTCACATCTCATGGCATAGTTGTGCTTCTGTGATATTTGATTGTTTACCTAGCATCCTCATATGAATATTGTTGTTATTGAATATATGAATTTGTGAGTTGGCATCTTTCAATTAGCAGCCAATTGTTATATGAATTGTTATCAACATCTAGTCAACTGTGAAACTAAGAATAGATCTGTCTAAATATTGTTTTCTTTGTTTCAGCATTTGGAGATTATGATGTGGTGTGTAAAGCACCAATTTTTGGAGGATGTGACATCTCGTTATGTTAATTTCACATCATGGCGTTCTTCAGTTTGTCAAAGGAAATCGGCTGCGACCAAACGCGCGTGGTTTGATGCTGTAAATTACTCTGCTGAGTCCGCTGGACAGGATGGTTCTCTGTTCATTGAAGATGCACTAGCTAATCTCGAGATAGAACAGGAGTTTGATCAGGGAAGGGGGAAGGAACTAGAACTTGCATCTTTGCACAAGGATGACGGAGGTTTGTCCTTCTTTAAGTCCAGGATAGAGGGATTGTCGAGTTGCTACCCGTTTGAAAATCTCCGAGCTGGTGTTGACATACTATTTTTACATGGTAGTTCTGATTTGGTTGTTGCAAAGCAGGCAATTGTATCCTTTCTCCATTTTAAGTTACTTTTTGCACACTGGATGATATCATTGGTTGTAGGTATTCTTAGTCAAGGAATGTTCTTGTATTTTTTCCTTTGTTTTCTTAACTAGGGCACAGTTTCTCTATTACCTCTTTGACCGGCATTGGACGTTGCCTGATGAAAACTGGAGACATATTGTGGATGATTTTGCAGCCACCTTTAGCATTACCAGGCATTCCTTACTGGAATCCCTTACTTTCTATCTTCTGGATGACCACACAGATGAGGCTTTGCAGGTAACTTCAGAACATGAAAGATTTGTTGCATTTGAACGCAAATTTTGATTCCTTTTGAAGGCAGATTCTTTTAAAAGCTTCATATTTTCAATTCATTTGGTTTCATTAGTTTGTTAGTCTGATAATTCAGGAGGCTGCTAAATAAAACTGTGAAACAATTATGAATTTGTACTAGGAATTGATTTTCTATGCACGACCATGCATATCTAGAGAAGGGATTGTTACAGCATAATTGTTGGAATTATAATGTATAAGTATGAGCTCCAAAGATGGTCTTCATTAACATAGGTTTAGCATGTCATGGTTTCTATTTCTTGTTCTATCTTGGAATTTACTCATTCAAGGTTTTGCTTTCTACCCTCTATGTGTAGAGCACTTTTTATCTGTCTAAAGTAAGTTTCATTTAGTTTGTCTGATAATTCAGAAGGCTACTAAATAAAACTGTGTAAACAATAAAGAGCTTTTATTGGGGGGCAATTTCTGAGGCACTTCAATGCTTATCTAGAGAAGAATTTATAGAAGTATAATTCTTGGAATTTTAAAGTATTTTTATGGACTCCAAAGATGGTCTTTATTTACATTAGCTTAGCATCTTCATTTTTTCCATTACTTCTTCAAGCTCAAAATAATTCATACTAGGTTTTGTATTAGATATCTCTGTGTGGAGCTATTTTGATCTGTCTACACTAAATGACCTAGGAATAAAACTAATAGAAGCTTCATCAGGAGAAAAAAAATTCTATTTAATTTTAAAAGTATCCAAGTTAATTTATTGAAGAATTATTATTGTGAGGGAGATTTAATTCTTATGGAGATTTCAAGTGCATGTTGTCATAGTTTAGGATATTTTCTTTAATAATTTTTTGTAGTAAAACGAAGTGTTCTGAGATGAAAGTGAAAGGTATTTTTGCTGCTTTGGAGAAAAAAATTTTCATGTTTTATATTCTAATTATCTTTGACCTAATTATGTTGCTCAGGAAGCTTGTCAGCTTCTTCCAGAGATCTGTGGCCCAACAACTCATCCGAAGATTGCTCGAGTTCTCTTAGAAAGGGAAAGTCCTGAGACAGCTCTTATGGTTTTGCGTTGGTCAGGTCGGGATGGTGGATCAGTGCTGGTTTCACTCAGTGAAGCTGTGACTGCTGTCCGGGTGAGAGTAGAGTGTGCACTTTTGACTGAAGCTTTTACATATCAGAGGACACTTTGCAGCAAAGTGAGGGAAAAGCAGTTGAAGTATGGGCCAAGTGGGGGCTCTTCTGATTATATAAAAAGTGACTTTAAGACTTGGGAGCAATGGGTGGAAATATTGGTCACTGAAATTTGTTGTCTTTGCATTCGGAGGAACCTGGCAGATCGGATCATTGAGTTACCTTGGAATTCGAGTGAGGAGAAACATCTACATAAATGCCTGTTAGATTTTGCTATTGAAGACCCTTCAACAACGATTGGCAGCCTTCTTGTTGTCTTCTTTATTCAGGTATCTTCCTTATATATTTTATTCCATTTAATATGAATTTGAGTACTGCTTTTGTTGTAGCTAGGCATCCAAGTATTTGATACATATATATCACGGACACAGGCTGTAGTTGGTATAGGGTAATAAAGTCTTAACATATATTTTAGGTTATTTCTAATTCTAATTGGATTAAAATATTTGAAAGGGGATGCTACTGCTAATTGAAACACATCCTCCGTACCTACAATGCTCTATAGGAGTTTGTACCTCTATGGCTTAGATGCCAACCCTAGCAAAGTGATGCCAATACCAGAATTCTGTTGCGATATTATCTGTGTGTGTGTCTCATTCCCTCTTGTTGTAGCATAGTCTGTCATGTTCATATGCTAGGAAGTTACTAGGTTACTCTTTAGTCAGGTCTTGTTTAGTTTCCAGGACCACATGAGACATTTTTTAAGAATGGCATTATACGTTCTTTTTGCTAAAAGAAATGTTTATGGTTGGCTGAGGGCTTATGTATTTTGTATTTCTTTTCCATTTCAGCGGTTTCGATATGCAGAAGCATACCAAGTCGATGTTAAGCTTCAGAGTGTTGAGCAAGACTTCCTTTCAAGGAATCCTGACAATGAAGAAATTTTATCTAGAATGCAATCACAAAGTCAATGGAGGACAAAACTTGTTGTAAGTGGTTTAAACATTTATACCTAATAAGGTCCCCTGCAAGTAATTGAATTCTGAAGGGGTGCAGTTAAATTATCTTCCTGCATGGCTTATGGTTGGTGGGGGTGGTGGTGAGTTGGCTTATTGATTTTTTATTTGCTTACTTGATTTGAAATGGCCTATCTTAATGCAAATCTAGTTAACTCTTTCCTGAGTATACACTTTAGTGCAACCCTACTTAACTATTTGAAGCTCAGTTTGAGCTAGGAAGATTTAATTAGTCTTGGAATCAAAGTCCTGATTTATTGAAAAAGCATTTTACCAAATTTTACTTCTGGTTGCAACTCAGTTTGTACATGACACATTCATGTATTCTTTTGTCATTAGTACTTTCTGGAAGAAGAAATTTGTTGAGTACTTCAACAGTAGATACTCTAGTTATAAATTTTCATGAATTGATTATACATGTTGAACAGGATTCATGCATAGAGTTGTTGCCAGAAGTCCAGCGGCAACTAGTAAAGTGTGGAAAAGTGCCTGCCATTACTGTTACTTCTGGTGAAGAAACTGAAATGCCAGCTCGATCTGTTCTTTCTGAGTTGCGAGAACCTATATCCACTGGTTTGCTGGCACCTATATCTGAATTGTCTCTTTTGGGGACGAGCCATCATACTCCAACTAAATCATCAGTTGAAACTCCTACTGGACTAGATGAGTCTGTCTACAATCCTCACTTTGAAGTTGGCAACTATAGTACATCAATTCTTCAGGAAAGATTATTTAGGAATGCAGCGGGAGCCAAGTATGAATTTGGTGTTAGCAAAGATTTCAAATTGGATTGTATATCAACCCCAGGAAAACGTAGGCCTAGTCTTATGGATGCAACACTGTTGAGAGATATAAACAATTCATCTAGAGCTCTTTCAAGTAGACACCGGCAAGATAAACTTGTAGGTCAAGTCTCATCAGAACCTGAACAAAATGGGTTTGCAAGCCAATTCCAGAACACGGTTCCTCGACATTTCCATGGAATGTCAACTAATCCAGTTTCTACACCTAGCAGTAACCGTGGCTTGCTGAAAGATCCTTCACAAGACCTGCGTTCAAATATGTCTAGTAAAAGAGTTCATTCTAATGGTGATGAAGGATTATGGAATTTTGCTTCTTCAGAGGAACCAATGGATGGCTCTTGGAGGTAAGAATTTCAGTTCTTTTTTTCTCTCCTAAGTTAATCCTCTTTGCATGCTAGCTTTCTTGTTGGACTGTGGTGTGTGCCCATTTAAAATTTTTTTTAGCTTTTGTTCTTAAAAATTTCATGTCTTTTTTGATCCCCATTTCTTTTAGTTCATGCGACTTGCAAAAACATTTTTGGCAATTCTATTTATTTGAGGTGGGGGTGTTGTAATTTTTTCAGCCGTGGAATAAAGTCGCCTGCTATGGAAGACATGCATGCCAATGCAAATGGTGGGCCAAGATGGAGGTCTGATGAAACAAGTGATGAGGAAGAGGAGCTGAATCCAGAGAGATCTATGGGAGTAGCTTCTACTCCCTCGAGAGGAATTAGAAGAAGCAGATTTGCGAGGAAATGAAGATTAATTTGGTCATCTATAACTTAGATTCTAAGAAGCACATCTGGACTGGTCCAAAAGTCGCAAATTTATAGAGCGTGTAAAGCAGCAAAGCCATAAACTTTGGTATTAAAAAGTTGCACGGGTGAAAGCTATACAGCTCCATGGGGGACAACTTTCCATGTATACACACACTATGGTTATCGTCTGCATGGTGTTGAGAGATGAGGTTTGACAGGTCATTGTCTTTTTGCCATAGGTTGATCAATGGTGGTTTTGTAATTCAGAGAAAACGATTTATGCCAATATTGGCCACATTTTTGTAACATTTTAAAGTAATCTAATGCTAAAGGTAGTACTTTCTATCCAGAAAATTTGATTAGTGTCGTACCTAAAATTCCCATATGTTGAATTCGTAAATTATAAACTATCACATTAAACCTAACAAGTGAAAATCATTTCAGCTTCCCGAAACCTTTCCGACGGTTCAAGGACACCATCACCAGAATCAGCGGCTGCTTCATCGCCACAGAAATCTCAGTTACCACCTTTGCAAGCCGAGGAAGATTGAGTCAACGGTTTTGCTTTGATTGCTATAGTTGTATTACTGTATTTGTGTTCGTATTCGAATTTTGAATTTCCGATGTAGCCAATAATTTGACTCAAGGCCTTCGTAGAGCTCTCCTTATGCATATAAAGGGTTATAATTGCAATTTTATTCAGGTTACACTCATGCACATTGCAAAGGAGTGATAGAGTTAAATTTGGTAAAATTTGCATATCTTTAGAATATTAATAATAAAATTAAAATATTAAGGGTAAAATATTATGACCTTATTTGACTACTTGATTTTAAAAGTCAAATTTGGTAAAATTTACTGGGTACTTGCCGGGCAGAAAAGTTGTAGAAGAAAGGAATAATGGAGGCTCTGAAACTCCCTATCATAGACCTCTCTTCACCGGACCGCTTCTCCGCTGCCCAGTCAATCCGTCAGGTTTCATTCTTCTTTCTTAGCACCTTATATTTCCGTTTGTCGCTTTTGAAGTTGATGAAAATGATAGTTGACTTTATTTATTTATTTCATATGTTAGGCATGCGTAGAATATGGTTTCTTTTATCTGGTGAATCATGGAGTAGAGGAAGAATTGCTTGGAAGCATGTTTGATGAGAGTAGGAAATTCTTCTCACTTCCCTTGGAACACAAGATGGGTTTGGCTCGCAAAGAACATAGAGGTTACACGCCTCTCTATGCTGAGAATCTTGACCCCTCTTCATCTTCTAAAGGTTTTTTTTTTTTTCCCTTTTTTAGTTTCTTTAATGACATATGATTAATTTATTGCATGTATGAGTGTTTCGCTTGATTAGTTGAAAATATGAGAATTAATTGTTGTTAATGGAAACGAGAACAGGTGACTCAAAAGAGAGTTTCTACATTGGTCCTTTGGAAGGAACTCTTAGTAACTTGAATCAGTGGCCCTCCGAAGGTATTCTTGTTTTATGTGTAAGTATGATATGCTATACAATTCATTGGATTTCAGGATTTTCTTGTCCATATTCATCATATTCATCATGCTAAAATTGGAATAATCTTTTGACATATATCTATCTTCTTGATGTAGTTTTTCCAATTTTCCTAGTTCTTGCATTGACTTGCAGCATTCTTCTTTCAAGTTTCACATAGATATCTTGTGATTATAAAAGGGAATTGATTGAACTTTGTTTTGGGTGATGTTTTGGCTTAGGAAATTCCAGAAGTTTTGCCATCTTGGAGATCCACAATGGACCTTTTTTATAAAAAAGTCCTGTGAGTTTGATCGCTTCTTAATGTTGAGCTGCTTATTGGCTATGTGTTTGTATGTTTTATATTACTGAACTTGGAAATTGACCAGTGGTGCTTTGGTTATTATAAGATGGAGTAAGGTTATGTGCACTAATAGTGAGTACTTATTTGTGTATTAATGATGACACATCACCATGCGATTGGGTGTTACAATATCATTAATTTTAAATCACTTAATCACATAGTGATATGTGATCATTAATACACAAATTAGTAGTTATTGTTAGTGCACATAGTTTTATTGTTGTAAGATATTACTTTTGTTCTGTTCTCATATATTTATCTTGTATATTTGTCTGCTGATTATGATTCTGAATGCACAACTTGAAGTTTAATTGTTGATTAAGTGTTTTAATATGGATTGGGTTCAATTTTTGGTGTTCGGCATCACATTTATCCAGTTAACTAATTGTGTAATCTAAGGAGGCAACTCAAGCATGCCCTGATTTTAGGTTGGCAATGAACCTAAGGTGATGCCTCTAGGACAAATAAATTCTGGGTAGTCAGCAAAATATTGGTGGATTGTGTGTTCTGTTGCATCCTTGTATGTTATCTTCAGTAAGTTTTATTGTTTGAGATTTTGGAGAATGGTGAATCAGTACAACTTTTACATGGTCCTAGATCTGCTGCATCAGGGATGCTGGAAGTAGATTACTCCATTTAATAGCTCTAGCTTTGAAATTGGATGAAGATTTCTTTGAGAAAGTGGGAGCATTGGATATGCCAACTGCATTTCTACGCTTAATACACTATCCAGGTATGAGAAAATTTTGTTTTTTAAAATTTGTTAGCCTGCAATATCATAGACCCAGGAAGATCTAGCTGAGAATATCTTTGAGGCTCTTCCTTTCAGGCAGTTACTTATGGATTTATATATCTTTGAGGCTATTCCTTTCAAGCAGTTATTGATGGATTTATATATGTTTGAGGCTCTACCTTTCAAGCAGTTATTTATGGATTTATATGTCTTTGATAATATACCACTAATTTCTTATTTCAGGCGAATTAGATTTGTCTGGTGGAGAAATATATGGTGCTTCTGCTCATTCAGATTATGGAATGATAACTCTTCTAGCTACTGATGGCATTCCAGGACTGCAGGCATGGTTTCTTAAATAAATTAAAGCATCACTTATTGTAGCTTTGAATTGCTAATGCTTTGGCCAATCTGAGTTTAGCTTTACATGATAGCAGATTTGCAGGGAGAAATTCAAAGAACCAAGGGTATGGGAGGACGTGCCAAGTATCAAGGGGTGATTAATGATGATATTTCTTTTATTGTAGATTTAACTGGCATAATCATATTTTTAGTCCTATCAGCTATTTTGTATAAAATTTAATAAATAAAATCTTCCTGATAAACTCTAATCGTTCATCCAGAGAAATGAGGAAATTGAATGTTAGAGTGAGTATTAAACTCATTGCTGTAATGCAATTATTAATGGAGTTTGCAAGGGTAATTTTTTATGGTATTGCTTGTTATTAGCTTGCTGTTTGTATGCTGTGATATTAATGTTACTTCTTGATTTTTCACCGATACTGTAGATATTGGTAGTCATGGAAATAGGTGATTATTATATGGTATAGTGCTTTTTTCTTCTCAACATCTAAACTTTGTTATTTGAATTTGTAGGGCGTTCATTGTTAATATTGGGGACATGATGGAGAGGTGGACTAACTGTTTATTTCGGTAATTTATTATTCTTCCTTGTCAGACCATTTGTCATTTCAGTCAAAATTTGTAATAATAGCTTCTTGGGTTATAGCCGGTTTTAATCCTAATCTGTGCCTAATTGTAGGTCAACACTTCACAGAGTGATGCCAACAGGACAAGAACGCTACTCTGTAATTATTTACTCCCTTTTTTTTTTCTTTTTTACTGTGTCATCTCCTATGCCTTTGTGTTTTTAGTAGTTTGTTGTCATAGATTATAAAGGATCTTAAGCTGCGAACATTTGTTTTATCAGGGTCAACACCTTTGTAGGATATCTGTTCCTCCTTTAGTATATTGATCTGGGAGAACATCAAAATTATCAATGCATATTTTAGTGTCATTACACGTTTTATCAAAAATTTTTGGATTTTCCAAGTTTAGCTAGTTTTAGATGTTGCACTTGGATCAGACCTATTTTCTGAAAGGTTTCAATTTTTATGTTGTTTTGGCTGTCACTTCCGCGAGTGTAGTCTATAATTAAATAAAATTTTTGAATTTTTTAAGACTACAGAAATAAAAAAAGATCAATCAACATGCTTTAAATTCAAACAAGTAGTTCCATCATGTCTCTGAGCATGAATTATAAAATCCATCTTTCTGAGTGTTTTTTTTTTTTTTTAATGACTTTAGCGAGTTGCAGCCACTTGTGCAACATGTAATTGAAGATGAGAAATGTCTGGGTATGAGAAAAAACTGTGCCAGTTAATTTAAAATGTGTTGAAAATGAGTTGCTACCAAATTCAATATAAAATGATTTTTAGTAAAGTCTGGACTTTCGGCGTGAGAACATTTCATTTAAATTGGATGTTCTAAAGTACACTTGGTTTGTGTCTCAGCTGTGTCTCATGGAGGTACAATAATGCTATATTGATGGTGTTTGTAATTTTAACATTTTAGGCGGCATTCTTCCTGGATCCCAACAGCAACTGTGTAGTGGAATGCCTGGAAGGTTGTTGCAGTGAATCCTGGCCCCCAAGGTAGGGAATCTTCTGAATTCCTTTTATTGCAATTGTCCATCTTGATCTCTTCAAGACTACCGCAGTTTTCCCCCTTGATTTAAGGCAGTTTGCATACCTGTTGAAATTGGAAGTTGATTCTTGGACTTATTTTGAATTCTTCATGGTGATTGCTTGTGTCAAATTTATGCCTGGCATTTGCCGAGTCATATCAAAGATGACAAAATGTCATTTATCAGTGCTGTGTTGTGTTTGCAGATTTCCACCAATCCGCAGTGAGGACTACCTTAAAGAGCGTTTAAGGCTTACATATGGATCATAAGATGAGCTTTCAGGTTAATGGTCATGTGCAAAAGTTCGATTAAATACTCCTCTTTTACACCATAATGATGGGATGTAAATTTCAGCTTTTCACATCTGCTTTCTGGAGGTAATTGTTTCTACCTCTTTAATGGAAGAAGCATTTAGTCACCGGCCACGGCCAGGGTTTTGAATATTTGGCTAAAGAATCGTGTATAACGTGAACGCGTAATCCTCATGGCTCAGCCATGTGAGTGGCGAGGGAAGGGGTGTCCCTGACGTGTAAGACATCAGTACAGCGCGTTAACCGAGACGTCTTTTATAGCCATTTTAGTTAAATCTCTACCGCACGTCTGTTTTCTCTTTGTCACGTGGTCACCCCACCGCCCTCTCTTCTTCGGCTTTTACTGCTTTATCCATATCCACGTCCACGTCCATATCCACATGCAATTCAATCACATGGTCCCCTTTATCTTTTTCTATTATTTTAATTTAATTCCTTAATCTTAAACCCCTTTTCGACAGAATTGGGAAAAACCCGAAGTGACCGTGATCCAGAACTCCTCCATGATAATTGCATTTAACTTTGAAATTAAAATAGTTAATCCCAATTAGATTCTCAAATTCGTTCAACGATTATTATAAATTAACAACACACGTTTTTATTTGGATGTTTGTTGGAGAAATTAACACTCCAAGTTAGTGGGACCGTTGAGTGGGGGCCCACTAATGTGTGTGATTTTGGATAAAGTTTTATATTCGTCAGTCCACCTGATTTAGACCAAGGTTGGCTTAAGACCCCGCAATAACACACCGTCCACGTGTCCTCCTCCCTCTCTTATTTTGTATGATCACGTATTCCATAGTTGAATTATCATTAATTTTACATAAAATTATCTACGTCAAAATGGAAATGACAATTGAGATGAATGCTGTATATTATTATTTATATTATTTTCGTAAATAAAAAAAAAAAAAAAACTTTTCTTCGGTCTTCCACTTAAAAATTAGGGCCACTCGGTGTGACAACTGAGCATAGTTTCAAAGTGAGGCTACAAGTCAATCCCAAAAGATACGCATCACCGTGGGTCGGTCAACACGGCGATTAGCGAAAGGAAAATCGACGAGCAATCACCAAACAAGCGCAATTTTAAATCTAATCTGCGAAACACCTAATTATAACTCTTTATCCAAATAAACCTAACCAAACAGTGGAGTTATTATATAGGTATTGTTCTTCTTTATCTTTACTTCTCTTTCTCCCTTCTGCGGGAAAATAAATCCTCATCTGTCTTGGATTATGTAGAAGTTAGGACCCTCCAACTCCAAATCCGGATCCGAACTACAGTTTATCTCGCTTTTCAATTCAAATCTATCGAATCCCATTTGCTCGACCCGATTGGAAATGACGCGCCGGTGCTCGCATTGCAGCCATAATGGCCACAACTCTCGGACATGCCCCAACCGTGGTGTCAAGCTCTTCGGAGTCAGATTGATCGATGGTTCGATCCGAAAAAGTGCTAGTATGGGCAATCTCAGCCACTATACTGGCTCCAATTTAAGTCATAACAACGTGAACGGGTCAAACCCCGAAGCTTCACCCGGTGAGACGCCGGATCATGCTGAAGGGTACGCCTCGGAAGACTTCGTTCCGGGGTCGTCATCCAGTCGTGAACGGAAGAAAGGTTCCAGATTTTTTTGTTTTGCTTTGAACTTGCTTAAATTTGCGTTTGGTTAGAAGTTATTTGATTCTAATTTTGAACAATTTTCTGTGGTTTTGAGATTAGCTTTTGGGCTTCGAAGTGTTTTATTTGAAGTTGGATATAAATTTTATGTGTTTGGCTTTTTCAAGTAATATTTGATTTACCCCCACAAAGTGAGAATCTTTAGAGTTTGGTTAAATGAGCTTAAGTTAGTTTGCAACTTTTTGATAGGATAATACCGTTACTACAGGTGTGTTTATGGAATTTGGCCTTGGAATTGAATCAGAGATTCATCTTTTTCAGAAATTTAGGGACTAGCATGAGCATTTTTTTTGTTTCCGCTCAAATTCTTGAGTTGAGCTCTCATTTTATGCTACCAAATATAGGACGGAAGTCCAAACGGATAAGTTTCGGAGCTTATGCAAATGTTTTATTTTTTTATTTCCCAAATCTAGAAATAAGCATATTAGTGGCGAACTCTATGGAGAGTTATTGAATTGATTTCTTAAGTTGTTAGTCTGGGAATTATTGTCTGTTGATCACATCTATGTTTATCTAGAACTATTCTCTTCTCTGATTTGGTTTCTAATAGAAAGGAAGCATAATTTTAAACTGATTTTAAAAATATACAAAATATCTAAGTAATAAATTGATGCTTTAAAATTGACTCAAGTTACATGTTATCGCTTAGACCTCGTGATTATCTGATTATCTAAGGTTATTTGTTTGTATTGTGTGTATTGTCTTTTTCTTTCAATCAGCTTATGAATTTTCGTACAGGAGTTCCATGGACAGAAGAGGAGCATAGAATGTTTCTTCTAGGTCTACAGAAGCTTGGCAAAGGTGATTGGCGTGGAATTGCTCGTAACTATGTTGTATCAAGAACACCTACACAAGTTGCTAGCCATGCTCAAAAATATTTTATCAGGCAAAGCAATGTTTCCCGGAGAAAAAGACGTTCCAGCCTGTTCGATATTGTTGCTGATGAGGTTAGTGGTGTATTCTCTCTTTCTATTCATCAATTGAATATCAAACATGCACACTCTTAATGCTTACATGCCTTGCACTGGCACAGACACATGTAAAAATGACTGCATAATGCAAATTTTGGCATTGTATATAATTGTGGAACTGTTCATTGCTTCACTGAAAGAGTTACTTTTGGATTGTTTTTTTGATCTTGATCCGGTGCAAGCATGAAGGAATAATCAGAGCATGATATTATAATTTTGATTGGTTTATTTGCTTTTACTTGAGCTATCATCTTGCTCTGCTAATTTTGGGATATTGTTGAAAGAGGTGCTTTTGGTCTTCTTATCTTATAATGTATGTATATTTGTTATTTGGTGTAGCATTCCAAATGAGAGCTAACTTCCCCTTTTGTTCTCTATGCATTCAAGTTTTTTTATATTCTGTGATTTTCCTTTTAAATGGTTATGGAAGTTTGATAAAATTTTGGCATATGTTTCTCATGCAGTCATTGGACGGTGCGGTGTTATCTCAGGAGTTACTCTCTGCCAACCCCCAGGCTGAACCACAAAGCAATAACCAACTGTCTGCTGCTCCTGCTTTAGAAGAAGAATGTGAATCAATGGAATCAACCAACTCCAATGATGGAGAACTGGACCCTTCAAAGCCAGAAAGCTCACAGTCTTCTTTTCCGGTTATATATCCTGCTTATGTCTCACCATTCTTACCTTTTTCTTTTCCTTTCTGGCCGGGTTACAATACAGAGCCAAGTAGGAATGGAACACATGAAGTGCTCAAGCCAATAGCAGTACATTCGAAGAGCCCTATAAATGTTGATGAACTGGTTGGCATGTCAAAACTTAGTTTGGGAGAATCTATTGGCCAGACTGGTCCGTCTTCCCTTTCATTGAAACTTCTTGAAGGTTCTTCTAGACAATCAGCGTTCCATGCTAAACCAACCTCTGGCAGTTCTGGTATGAATTCAAGTAGCAGTCCTATCCATGCAGTTTAAGGGCAGCTTTGATGAGGTTGATTTGATAGTCTAGGTTAGCTCCATGCTGATGAGCTCAACAGATGAATGTTAATACAAGACTAATAATTTGTAGTTGGATTTGGATTGAGTCATTTCTTTGTGGAATTACCTAAATAAGATTGTTCTTTAAGTTCAATAACTTATTTTATAGCTTGTAGGTTGTAGAATCTGTTTAGAAATTATTTGAATCTTTACCATTTATGTTTTATTGAACTTGATGTTTTCTTCTCAGTTTGCTACTCATAGATGATTTTGGTCAGCAGCCATCTTTGCTAATCAATACCCTGCTAAAATTTTCTTATGGGCTGCTAATTTGATTGTTGCATTTAGTTTCACTTGTTGCCTGGCATTTTCACTTGTCTTATGGGCTGCTAACATGTAAATATCGGTGAAATTTCGCTTGTTACCAACTAAGGGGGTGTTTGTTATCAACTTATAAGCACTTAAATTGAATTAACCTGTTTGTTTATGGCATTCTTTAAGTGTATAAACCCAACTCTTGTAACTTACTTTGTAAATTCTTAAATTAAATTGACTTATTTGTTTATGATAATTTTTAGGTCTATTTTTATCAGTTTTTTATTTATATTAATTTTAATGAATCTCAAAAATGTTTATATAAATTTTAATAAAACTAAAATTATATTTAATATATTATTATAATATTATACCAAAAAATTAAATTAATATAATTTATTATTTAATAAAATACTTTAATATTATTTTAGTTAATTTAGTAATAAAATATACATATTATTCACTTATTTTAATTAAACGTATAATTATTTAAAATATATAATTGTTTAAAATTTTAATTTTTTATAATTTTTTATTGTTTATAAATTAAATTTCGCGAGTTTCGTCAGACTATAAGAAAATGCATTCAGGGATAGCACTAGAGGCTCCTCTAATCCATTGGGACATGAAACAAAGCACCGGAAATATATTTGACCCAAGGTTTCACCGAATTACAGTTCACCCTCTAGCTTATAAAAACTCAAATACTCACCTTTTACCCTTTTTTTTTATCTAATTTCACTGACACATTTTATCAAATAATTATAATACCTTTATTAAGAAAATAAAAATCCATAATAAAATTATAAAATAATATTAATATATTAAAAATTTTAAAAAATATTAAATTTTAAAATTTTAAAAAATAAAAAAGTTAGCCACCATCACCTACAGTGTTGTCAGATGTGATGATTGTTGTTAATTAAACCAAGTGGTTAAAAAGAGTTATCTGGTTATAAAGGCAATTAGATATGTTCATCTCAATTTGATCGTCTCTTATTTTGACAAAGACAATTAAATATGATCACGTCCATCAGCAATCATAGATAGAAACAATCGATAGAGTCAAGACTAGCCATTTTCAATTGTTTTCAATCGTTTTTACTAGTAGTTGCCTCTTCTAAAATAAGAAACAACCAATTTGGCCATTTCTACCAAACAGGATAACTAGATTTGGCCACTGTTGAAACCAAGCAGTCATTAATGACCATTTGGTTTTATTATTGATGGTTGTCATTGTTTTTAATTTTTTTTAATTTTTAATATTTTTTATTTTTTAAAAATTTATTTTATTATATTATAAATCTTATTAATAAAATAGTCAAAATACCCTTTTGATTTTGAAAAAATTGATTTTAAAAATATTACTAATGATAGTTGATTTTAGTTATTAAATGAGTGTTTGAATTTTTAAAATTTTAGAGGCGGAAAGTCTTTGAATAAAACTTTGGGTGGGATTATGCCCTCCGACCTATTTTATACATTAATACAGTAAACTTATAGGCCGCCGTGGAGAAATCCTCTCAGGTGATCCATTTTATGAGCCCAATGAACGGTAAGTCCTAATCGTAACCAATCAATAGCTACTGACAAAACAATCCCATAAACAGAACAACTAAGAACACAAACATGAAAAACAATTTCACTCTCCCCAGAAGAAAACTTCAACTCAGATCACCGTTCTTATTCCTCTCAATCTTCCTAATCTCGATTATTCTCTTCTTCATTGCCTACACTTCCCTCCTCTCGCTATCATCCACACCGGATAATCGAATTCTCAATTTCACACCATGCCGATCCGCAGAAATTCTAACGCCACGTCAAAGGTTCCTCTTTTATGCTCCACACAGTGGCTTCAGCAATCAACTTCAAGAATTCAAGAATGCAATTCTAATGGCGGGTATTTTGAACCGGACCTTGATTATCCCTCCGATTCTCGACCACCATGCCGTGGCACTAGGTAGCTGTCCTAAATTTAGGGTATCTACTCCTACTGAGATTCGAATGTCAGTTTGGAATCACTCCATCGAGCTTCTTCGAAGTGGAAGGTAACTGGTTTTTTGGGTCAATTTGTGAAGATTGGATCTGACTGGTTTTTCTACATGCTATGTGCTTGATTTTTTGAGCTTAAACTAGAATTTTATTTGCTTTTCTTTTGCTTTGTGCTAACTAAATGTGGCTTGTGGTTTGTTTTTCGTTCGTCGAGGAACTTGATGGAGCAAAAAGGAAAATTCGATTTTTGTTTTGAAGTTATTTGGTTTATCTTGTTAATGGATGCTCAGATTAACTAGATTGTTTTCAATGGTGGATAAGGGATAATTGATTAAAATTCTTCTTCTTTTCTCTTTCTGTTTGAAATTGTTTATTTTAAAATTCATGAGATTCGTTGGTCTTCGCAAATGATTAAGTTTTGTTGCTTTCTCTACCTCGTAATTAGATTTTTGGATTTCTTTTTTCATCCCTGTATTTTATTGTTCTGCAGGCTTTTAATAACCATTGAATGGATTTGTTGATTTTCATGCTCCTGGCTTGAACTTTATCTTTTGCTCTTATTGTAGGTATGTCTCCATAGCTGACGTTGTTGATATATCATCTTTGGTGTTGTCTTCCGCAGTTCAAGTTATAGACTTCAGAGCTTTTGCCTCTTTATGGTGTGGGGTGGATGTTAATTGGTTTTGCTTGAATCAATTAAATGCATACTCCTATTTGTTTGATAGCCTAAAGCAATGTGGATATGTATTATCTGGGCTTACTGGTAATGTGGATAAGTGTTTATATGCTATAGATGATGATTGTAGAACCACAATTTGGACATACCAAAATGGTTTTGAGGATGGCATATTAGATTTATTCCAACCTGATGAACAACAGAAGAAGAAGAAGATTTCATATGTTAGGAGACGTCGAGATGTATTCAAGGCCCTTGGACCTGGTTCTGAAGCTGAATTGGCTACTGTTCTCACATTTGGAAGCCTTTTCACAGCTCCATACAGAGGCTCTGAGCTCTATATTGATATCCATAGAGCTCCAAGTGATCATAGGATACAGTCCTTAATTAAAAAGATTGAATTTATTCCTTTTGTCCATGAAATATTAACTGCTGGAAAGAAGTATGCTTTGGGGACCATAAAGGTTCCATTTCTTTGTGCACAGCTCAGACTTTTGGACGGGCAGTTCAAGAACCATTGGAACGCTACTTTTTTGGGCTTAAAGGAAAAATTAGACTCATTGAGGCAGAAAGGTCCTCAGCGTATTCATATTTTTGTGATGACTGATCTTCCAGAAGGTAATTGGACTGGAACTTACCTGGGGGATCTGGCAAAAGATACGGACTCTTTCAAGCTGTATTTTCTGAAGGAGGAAGATAAGTTGGTTAAAGAAACAGCAAAGAAACTTGCCACTGCAGGAACTAGCTTGATGTATGGATCTTTTTCAAGGAAGGTTCATGAAGTGACCTTAACAAAGAAGCATTGCCCTCAGAGATTTTCTGATGTACTTCTATTCATAGAGGAAAGTGTTTGCAGCTGTGCTTCACTTGGTTTTGTTGGGACTGCTGGGTCAACTATTGCAGAGAGTTTACAGCTGATGAGGAAACATGATGCATGTCCAAGGGAAATTTGACCTTGTAAAAGGACCTTGGCTCTTAAATGCATGGATTTTAAATATCAAGGATGTACTTCTTCATGAGGTTAGTCGAGTTTCACAGATTCAATGGTTTATGAATCCTAAATGGTTTCTTCCTTGGCACTGTATGAAGTTTAACATGCATGTGCCTTCCATTAATCACATCTGACCACAAAAGCATGAAGGCTATGCGGTGTTCTGCAATCTTGTTTTCTCCTTAATTCCAATGTTCCATCAAATGAGTACTGGAGTTTTGTCAATCGAACATATGATGTGCCATTGAAGGGAAAAGGAACGGACTTCTCCAATAGGATCATCTAATTTGGGCTGAGGTGAGGACAACATTTATTGTTCAACAGAAGATGGGTTCCTTGTAATAACTTTATTCTTCTTGGGCACATGCAAATTTTTTTTGTTGTTTGTCTAATGTTTGCACTAATGGACTCACTTTTTGATGGCCTAATTTTCTATATATGGGATTACATCAATGTCTCCTTCAAACCACTACAAAGTTGGCTGCTGGAATTGTCAACATGTTGTTTTTCTTTTTAAATGTGGTCAAGATAGAAGGCTGAGAGTGTTTGAATTTTCTTTTATTAGAGCATGTTTGTCTTGTTATATTCATCAAGTTAAAAGACTGATAAAGAGACAGCACTTTCACGGCTT
Source organism: Anacardium occidentale (assembly GCA_026122585.1). Classification (NCBI taxonomy): domain Eukaryota; kingdom Viridiplantae; phylum Streptophyta; class Magnoliopsida; order Sapindales; family Anacardiaceae; genus Anacardium; species Anacardium occidentale. The sequence continues at coordinate 154,577 of JAJEJH010000391.1, read as the reverse complement.
AAAAGTCTTTTCCCCAAAAAACAGAAATCAGAACCCTGCCAACCCCAATTTAAAGCTAGGGTTTATATGATGAATTAGCATGTAAATTTTTGGTATTTCATCCGCCATTGTTAGGGCTGGATTCGAATCGAACCAAACATAAACAGTAATATATTCGTGTTCGGGCTCGTTTCGTATTGTTCGTGTTCGGATTCGGGCTCATATTCGTGTTCGTCGAATATTTTTTAGTAAAGTTCGTATTTGTATTCGGTTCGTATAACTAAGTTCGTATTCGGTTTGTATTCGTATTTGTATTCGTATTTGATTCGTATAATTCGTTTTTATATTTATTAAAAATTATAATTAATACAAATAATTAATAAAATTTAATTAAAAAATTATTATTTTAAGTTCGGATTCGTATTTGTGTTCGGTTCACAGTGTTCGTGTTCGGACTCATTCGGCTAGAATTTAAAAATTGTAGTTCAGGTTCGTGTTCATGTTTGGATTTGTTCGACTCGTTTCAGGTTCATTCAAACCGAATTCAAAAATGAATTCGAATACGTTCGGTTCTAATCCAGCTCTAGCCATTGTCCATGAAACCCACATCATGATCTTCTGGATGAGATATAATCTACTTGTTAATACGGTTAACAGTTGATGGAAAATAATATTGGTTTGGAATTAAAACACAATTTCAATACCAATTATGTATTTTAAAAGTCGAAGTTGTATTTCAACAATAGGGAAAATAAGTTTGACTTGGAATTTGGTGAAACTTTGATTGTAGTGAAAAAACAAAATTGCTGGGATTCTTGTGAAATTTAAAGAGCACTTGAAATTTTATGAGAAGATGTCCTAAAATTGAGTTTAGGAGATCCTCTAAAAAAAAATTTTGGAGCATAAAAAAGAAAATTTAATTAAAATAAGCATCTTTTAAAAGCTTTGTACAAAAAGAAAAATTCTCTTTTATGTCTATATAATCACAAAATGGACTCTAATGAAATTACCCCCACATAAACAAAAATTTTGCTCTTTTTCAGCATTTTTCAAAATCAATTTCCAATTAATCAATCTTGATTTTTAGCCAAAAGATAATTTCCAATTTTTAACCTTGAGTTTTGAAAATTTAAAGTATGTTTTTAAGTTATTTTTTGTTATAATTGTCAACAGAACAGTATTTACAACAATTCTACTGTGTTTAATACTAATTTTAAATATATTATTTTAAACATAAAAACTTTATAGAATTTAAAATTTACAATGATTGAAATAGTCTCTTGTATTATTAAAATATCATGACAATAAAAGTCATACAAAAATTGTATATGTTACTCGTAAAATATAATGAGTGTAATGCATATACATAGATAATAACATTATGTAAACTTATAATAAATAATGAACATAATATAAACAAGACACACCCCAAACTCTACTGATTTGATTCGTACTTAGCTGATTGTTAAGCCTATCATCTTAACTTTGATCACCTTTTTGGTCACCATCTCACTCAAATTTAGTCCCCAAATGCTAGAAAATATCAAAGAAACTGTTTAGGGTTGGTTTACATGCACAGTTAAAATTCTCACTAAAATGCTTACCCATAAATTCAATTTTATTTTTAAAATCAAAAGAATTTTATTTTTTATTTAATAATTAAATTATAATTATAATTTTGATTTAATAAAATTTTGAATAAATGGTAAAATATTTCAATCTCGTCTTAGAAAACAAGTGCAAGGTACCGTCTTTTTGTCTGAATCTCTTCTAGAAGAAGAAAGAAAAACAAATTGAAAACAGCGGCGAAAGTTGTCGAATAAGGCCAAACCACGTTCCCACCCAAGGTTTTCTTAGCTGGTAAAGTCTTACCGTTGAAATTTTAAAAAGTCAATTATCCATTTATAGGTCAAAGTAAAAGAAGCAATTATGTTTTTTTTTTAATAAAAATTAAAAAATAATTTTTTTAAAAATAATTAAAATATAAAATAATATTAAAATTTTAATAAATTAATAAAATTTTAAAAATAAAATAATAATTATCATAATCGGTAATGTCATCGATAACCGTGGTTGTTGTTAACATAATTAAATGACCGTTTGATTCTATTAATGATTGAATCTGACTATTTAAATGACAGAAGCAATCAGATTTGACTATTTTCATCATCTAAGATAATTGAAAATGACTGGTTTCAAGTATATCGATCATTTTCAGAAATAGCTAGATTTGATTATTTTTGTTAGATTTTTTGGGCTAGATCTGGTCACTTTTGCCATTGAGATAGCCAAATCCGACCTAAAAAATCTGACAAAAATGATCAAATCTAACCACCTATATTGCTAAAAAAGATTGAAGACCATAGAATCAAGTGACCGTAACCACTTGGTTATATTAACGGTGGTTATTGCTCTTGGCGATATTATTAACGGTAATGACTGATTTTTAAAATTTTTATTAAAATTTTATAATAATATTATTATTTTTATAGTAAATTTTATTTATTTTTATGAAAAATATTTTATTTTATTTTTAAATAAAAATGGGTAAACTTCGTAGATAGGACTTTTAAGGAAACGGAGGGAGAATTACTGGTTTGACCGTAGAATAATAATTAAACTGAAAAACAGGAAGAAGGTGACAACAAACAGAAGCACAATGTGATAACATTGACAAAATGTAATTTCACCTTCTGCCAAAATTTGTTTAAAAAAAAAACACGTGTTAAATTTAGCAAAGTATATCCGAGTGACGAATTCGATGACGATTGATGTAAACGAGGAAGGGGTATTCAACCTTTACCATTTAAGATCTATGCCCGTACCTACCAAACATCGTCCTACTTGAATCAATAAATTGATTCTACCACTTCACACTACTGCCTTCATCGTTTAATTCAGCAATCTCAAAGCGGGTTTTGAGCTTTTCATCACATCTGATCGAGAATGGGCGGCGTTGATTATCTTGCCGACGAGAGGAACAAGGCGGAGTTCGATGTCAACGAGATGAAGATCGTCTGGGCCGGCTCTCGCCACGCCTTCGAACTCTCAGATCGGATGTCTCGACTCGTCGCCAGTGATCCGGTGAACTATTACATTCTTCTTTTTATTTTTTATTGTGTAGTTTTAGTCATGATTTGTTTTGGTTTTTTTGTTAGCGGATCTGGTGATCATTTAAATTTAAATTCCGTTGTGCAATGTTATATTTACAATCAATCAAGTTTGTTGTAAGATGTTTCTTCTTAAAATTGTAATAAGGTTCTGATTATCAGCAAATATATTAATCATGAAAGAATAAATTGGTCAACAAAGGTTGTTCAATTCTTCAGTTTTATGCTGCTTAGAAAATTATTGCACATACAGCGTAGATTATAAATTTCCTTTCTTTAATTTGTGATTTTAAGATCAGCCTTCTATTGTTTATTAGTAGTTATTTATTCTGGTTTGTAATGTTTGGTTATGTCCTTTGTTGTTTTTAGGTCTTTCGAAAGGATAACAGAGCTATGCTAAGTAGGAAAGAGTTGTTTAAGAACACTTTGAGAAAGACGGCTCATGGTTGGAAAAGGATCAATGAGCTCCGTCTAACTGGTAGATCTTTAATTGAAGTCCCCTTCAAAATTTGTTATTAAGCTCTCTGGTGGACAACAATGGGTGATTTCTTTATTTCTATAAAAGTATATCATTTAACTTTATAAGTTTTGTTGTTACAGAAGAAGAGGCATCTAAGCTAAGGTTTTATATTGATGAACCTGCTTTTACAGATCTTCATTGGGTATGTCCCAATTCATGTCTTTTTGGTATTATAATTTTGCATATATCAAGTATGTTCGCTGAGGGACATTGACATATTTCTGGAAAATACTGAGTTTCTATTGAGTTCATGGTAATTCTATTTCTTAAAATTTGTAGTAGAAGAAACTATCCTTCATTTCCATTTATGCATAGTCTTCAAATAATTTATAGGCAACTATTTCTATGTGTCTAATGTTTCAATTTCTTGGTAGGGAATGTTTGTGCCAGCTATTAAAGGTCAAGGGACTGATGAGCAGCACAAAAAGTGGTTGCCACTGGCATATAAGATGCAAATAATTGGCTGCTATGCCCAAACTGAGCTTGGTCATGGTTCCAATGTTCAAGGGCTTGAAACCACTGCAACATTTGATCCTCAGACTGACGAGTTCATCATTCACAGTCCTACACTTACCTCAAGCAAAGTGAGTAAAATATAGCGCTTTTACTTGACTTTTGAAGGCTGAGATTTATTTTATCTTATATGTTATTGAATCAGATATATTTTTTAGCCTTAATGGAAAAATAACTAGGGTTGCTTTGTTAGTCATTAGGATTATATCAAGCATAGCCTTTTTCACCTTGTACATGTATGTGGAATGTTTGGTATGAAAGGTGCATTTACTTTAAAAAAAAAAAAAAAAAAACCGACACTGTCTCTTCTCTATGTTGATATACTCCTGTGTTGAATCAATGGAATATTCTCATATCAGATTCTTATCATTTTTATTTTACTTTCTGTTGTTGTTAGTGGTGGCCTGGTGGATTGGGTAAAGTTTCCACCCATGCTGTTGTTTATGCACGTCTAATAACAGATGGCAAGGACCACGGAGTGCATGGTAAGCATGTCAATTGTTTGGAGTGACATATATGGTAGATGGCCTATTATATTGATTGTGAAAAGTCGCCATTTTCAGGTTTTATTGTACAGCTACGGAGCCTGGATGATCACTCACCTCTTCCTGGTATAATTGTTGGTGACATCGGAATGAAGTTTGGAAATGGGGCATATAACAGTATGGATAATGGTGTGCTGAGATTTGATCATGTGCGTATCCCTAGGGATCAAATGTTGATGCGGTTGGTCTCTTTCTCTTCTACTGTCCTCTGTGTAGTTTGAAACTGTTAATTTTCTGAACTGCACGTTGAGAAACTTGCTTTTAGAAAGTAGTAATTTTCTGGTGCAATTACTGTAATGAGAAGTTTTTGTGATAAAGAGTCAAGTGGTTTAGTCTATCATCACTGTTATTATAATTAACTGAGAAAGAGATTGTCAGAGGAGTAAAAGTTATATTATTACCTCACTTCTACATACATACGTGCAAGATGTATAAATATCCTTGAGTTCATTATCTGATTCTTCCATGATTTTGTAAAGCTGTTTGTGCCATCATCATAGTTATTCGTAAACTGTAAGTTGAAGTTTGTTTCAAATGTCTCAGGGTTTCACAAGTTACAAGGGAAGGGAAATATAAACAATCTGATGTTCCTCGGCAATTAGTTTATGGAACTATGGTGTTTGTTCGTCAAGCGATTGTATGGGATGCTTCTTATGCCCTATCACGAGCAGTTTGTATTGCCACAAGGTACAGTTGTGTTCGTAGACAATTTGGTTCACAAAATGGTGGTGCTGAGACTCAGGTATACTCGGAAAGCCTTTTTTTTTAAATTTTATTGAGGATTTGCTATTGTTTGAGCATATGCCTTTTGACATTGTTTACCTCACTTTGATTAGATGAAATCTGTGATGGTTTGGCATGTATGATTTAGTTAATACCTTATTGCTACTATTGTAGATATACTTTACTTGAAGATCAGTTTTGAGATGATCCTCATAATTAATGTGAGGTCTCAGATACAGTTCTTGTCTTCCAAATTGTTAGACGAACATGAATTAACTATTTCTTGTTTACAGTTCCAATATATAGAGCAGAGAAATTTATTTTGTTCTAATCTTGCTGTTGAATTTGGTCACTGTTTTCCAGTTTGTGATAGAATATCTATATCTTATGTTTATGCTACCTTCTTGCTTTAGGTAATTGACTACAAAACTCAGCAAAACAGACTCTTCCCATTGCTTGCTTCTGCCTATGCTTTCAGATTTGTTGGTGAGTGGTTGAAATGGCTGTATACTGATGTGACACAAAGATTGCAAGCTAATGATTTCTCGACGTTGCCTGAGGCTCATGCATGTACTGCGGGTTTGAAGTCTCTCACTACTTCTGCCACAGCTGTATGTTACTAGAATTGATCTTTGGGCCTTCTTTTGGTTAATTGTTACTTTTACTTTTGGTCAAGAATTGTAGTTAATGAGGTTTAATAAGCCATTTTGGATACTTGTGATTGAGCTTAAACTGAATGCAAACTTCACATCTATGCTTAGCTTCATATCTAACTGTTCATCAGGGTTATATTTCATTTGCCTTAGCTATGTCCTCATGTTCCTCCATAATTGCTAATAAGAGCATTCTGTGGGGATGCCATATCTGGTTTCTGCTATTCATTAAAAGTATGGTGAAGAACATGGACTAAGTGTTCTGAAATGGATTTTGCATTTATAGAATTAAGACTGTAATTTGTGATAGTTATTGATATACACCCAATAGTTTGTTCAAGTTTTAAAAGTAAAATTTTGGATGAAGTTGGATGTTCCCTATGAGGCTAGTGTTAGGATTGCATTTTTTAGTTAGTTTAATTAGTTTCAATGACCTGTAGGATCCAAGACAGGTTTGTCTTTCATTTTTTAATGCTGAAATTCATATTATTCATGCTCTCAATTTTTTGGTGGTTGGCTGTCTTCTCTATATTGTGGTAAATTTTTTATGGCCATATTACTTTACGTTGACTCTTCTACTAGCTTCATGTATGGCACTTCCTTTTTAAGTGTTCACATTCTGGTTTTGATAATTTGTCTATGAAAGCTGATTTGCAGTATCATGTTATTTATTTGGAATATTCAAAATGATAGTTTCTTCAATGATAGGATGGGATTGAGGAATGTCGAAAATTATGTGGTGGCCATGGTTACTTGTGTAGCAGTGGACTTCCTGAACTATTTGCAGTATATGTCCCTGCTTGTACATATGAAGGAGACAACATTGTGCTACTTTTACAGGTATTTTGAACAATAAAATAATCTGAGTCTGATTTCAACAAGTTCCATTTGCAGTTTATAGCATTTTTCTTTTTGCTTTTCATTCTTAGGTTTTGTCTGGATACGAATTTATTGCACTGATGAAGGAGATTTATAAAATGTCCAAACTTGCTTCTGTATAGTTTGTGTTCACTTTAAGATATATGTTATACAGTTGTCTGTTGGGCATCTTCTTCTTGATGTGTTTGCGGTTTATAAAGGGCCATAATTTGTATGCACTTGTTTATTTGGTGGTTTTGGGTTGGCCCTGTTACCGGCCTGACCCCAAGTTATGGTTTGGACTGTGAATGACATTCTATAGAAAATTCTTCTTCTAGGTTGCAAGGTTTCTCATGAAAACTGTCTCTCAACTGGGGTCTGGAAAAAAGCCTGTTGGGACAATATCTTACATGGAACGAGTGGAACATTTGATGAAATGTCATTGTGAGGTTCAAAGAGGTAATACTTTTATTATTTTCTCCCTGTTCAATGGAATTTGTTTCATATGTAACACAGACTGTAGTAGTTCAACCCTGTCATGATAGAACACTTTCAGATTCTTCTAAATGTGCTAATTCATGTTCACAATGATATATTTTTTCTCTTTCTTTTGCAGCTGAGGATTGGTTAAAGCCCAATGTAATACTGGAGGTTTTTGAAGCAAGGGCCACTAGAGTGTCTGTTGCCTGTGCTCAAAACCTGAGCAAGTTCACTAATTCAGAAGAGGGTATGTTTCTTTTTCCTTATGCAGAAATTTGGTATGTATTTCACATTTTTCTATTCTTCTTAACTTTCTGTATGGCCAAATTTATGAACAAGTCACTTGCATGGACTATTCTTGAACCTGAATTTTTTTGCCTTGGTTGGCATTTCTCTCACTAACATCATTCAATTTATTATGAGATACAGAAGGTTGAGCTTTTCATTTTCATGGTATTGTAACATCCTAATTAGTGCCAGATCTGGGAATTTGGCTTCTTTATGGCCTTTTTAATTGAGGTAAAAACATTTGATGTTTTTTGCTTATTCTTCCTTTTAATTTCAGGCTTTTCAGAACTCTCAGCTGAATTAGTTGAGGCAGCAGTTGCTCATTGCCAGTTAATTGTTGTTTCAAAGTAAGTTCCTCCCTCTTGATCCAATCAGTTGTCTCATATTTACAAATTGATGGGCCTTCTCTAAATGAATGCATCAGCTGGTAAAGGGGTGTGTTGATTAATGGACGTTGAAGTTGCCTAAACCCAAACATCTTTATATCCTCTCAATTTGTTAAGGATTTTTGGGAAACCTTTTTCTTAATCAGGTTTATTGAGAAATTGCAACAAGACATACCTGGAAAGGGGGTGAAACAAGTGTTAGGAATGCTCTGCAGCATTTATGCTTTGCATATTCTTCACAAAAATCTGGGTGATTTTGTATCCACTGGCTGCATAACTCCCAAGCAAGCTTCACTTGCTAATGAGCAACTAAGATCTTTGTATTCCCAGGTATGGGCTTACAAATAATTTACTCAACTTGCCCTCTTGCTCAATGATTAATGTTTGCTTCTATCTTGTTAAAACTTGGAATTCATGGGTTTTAGGTCCGTCCTAATGCGGTTGCCCTCGTCGATTCATTCAATTATACCGACCATTTTCTGGGATCAGTTCTCGGCCGGTATGATGGAAACGTGTATCCAAACCTCTATGAGGAAGCTTGGAAGGACCCTCTAAATGATTCAGTTGTACCTGATGGCTACCATGAATATATCCGCCCCATACTGAAACAACAGCTCCGAACGGCAAGACTCTGAGGATCTAAGAACTGTTACAACAGCCCCAATAATGTTTAAGATAGTACAATAATACCCCTAAAATAGTCAACTCCAACCCAAATGGAGAAGACAGGACTTCTGGTCACCTTATTTTGTTAGGGAAAATAATGGTGAATGTGGACTTTAAATTATGACAAAGAATTTTGAAATATGTTGAAGGATAGAAGAATTGATATCTATATGATGTTCTTATTTTACATGCTTATCACAAAGCTGAAGTCTTAAGGCCCTGTTTCATTGATGTTGGGATTGCGGTATTTGTCAGTGCACTATCTTAAAAAAGATGCACCATTAACTACCCATAAAATCAGATTATCAGTTACCAGAAATTTCTCTTTCTTTTACAGTTTTCTATTACGAAAACGAGGAAATAAATTCAAGATATCGATTCAGGGTCAACCAAATACTTGTAATCAAATTAATGCATTTTCTTTCCAAGAGAATCACAATTGCCATGCCCCAAGCGTCAAGCTTTTGTTTATTCTTATTTTCGTTCTTATATGGGACTCTTCATTTGCTATGTGCCCCAGAAATCCAAAGCCCAATTAAACACCTTAACTTATTCTTAACCATGGCAGGAGTTGGAACCCTTGTAGATTTAGTACTCTTCTACACACTTGAGAGATCACTATTCAACAGAATGGTTCAAAAGATGGGAAAGACTTCGCACGAAGTTAAAAGGACCATAGCTCTTTGGCTTGTGCTAGAGGAGATTGGCTATCATGACTTGATTCGAGCCATTCATTCCTACGATAACAAAACCATTGAATCCCTCTTCAATGAAGCATTGCAATGCCTGGAATGTATTAAACCTGAAGCTGTTGAACAGACTCCATTAGACGATTTTTCAAGGCCTCTTGGATGAACCTATGAATATCAGGTTCTTTTACTACAACCAGGAGTTCATTTACAAGCGCTACATTCACATAATGGAGACTGTTTGTAACAAAATATATGGTGACACAGCCGCTATCGAGGTTGACGAGTCTGGTTCGAGACCTGTGGTTCGACCCTTTATTCAGAGTTCTAGTATTGCACAAGCTGAAGCTCCAGAGTTTCATCCTGCACAGTATCCGGACGAAGCCAAGATGATGTTTCTAACATTCTCCAAAGGGCACCCTCTAACACGTGAAGAAATCATTAACTTCTTCACGTCGTAAGCAAATTTTCTTTTTTTCATAATTTTGGTAAAATATTTTAGTTGGGTAATTAAATTAATGGTTTAATATGGTTGTGCAGGAAGTGGGGTGAAGTAGTAGAAGATGTGTTCATAGAGCAAAGTCGTCGGGGACAAGAACCATTGTTTGGCCGTATAGTTTTTACAACGTCAAGAGCGATACAGAGGGTTCTAAATGGTCAATCAAAAGCTAAATTTTTGGTTAATCGAAAGCATTTGTGGGCACGTAAATATGTGCATGGTCATGAAGGCAGGCCAGGAGGACTACGTAAATAGTTAAGTCTTGTCATGATTAAACCTATAATATACGCAATCTCTCTTAAATTTGCACAAGCGGATATTTGGAACTGGATAATCTTTAATAGGTTCAAACTGTAATTTCAATCAGACTAAACTATATTTTTTTCAATTTGATTTGATTTGATTCGAAAAAATTCATAAACCGTACTAACGAAGTTGCTTTCCCTGCTCGTGAATTGGGCAGGAGATGTTTTACCTGAAATTTGGTACAAATTGAGGCTTATTGTTTAAAATTTCATAAGTGATAATAAAAATTTTAAGAGATTTTTGAAATTTTAAAATCTTGGAGTGTTTTTAAAGTTTTAAAATTAAAATAATGTTCCCCAATAATTTAAAAAATGATACTTACATACTTACAAAAAATTAACCAAAACACACAAAACTGCCCTATACTTCAACGTAGCACTTTATAGTATTTTAAATTTTATATATTTAAAAAATTGTAAAATTTTTTGTGCTATGAAATATCATATAGGAACGGAGGGTAAACACTCCTTACTAAGAAGTGGTTGTCAAACATTATTCATTGTTAAAATAAGATAGAAAAAATATTTATTTGTCCTAATAAATTTTAGAAAAAGCATTGACAATCTTATAATATTATTTGCAATTCATTTAAATAAAAATAATATGAATATTATTTAACCGTTAAAATTAATGATTAACTTTGATAAAAAAATAAAAAATTAGTTTTTTTTCTTCAAATTTAAAAAAAAAAAAGTGTTTAAAATTTGAGTAATACTATTTTCACAAAAAATAATGATCGAATTTACACGTTGATTGACGTAATATAACTTGATTAATTGTTCTCTACATGAATTTGATATGCTATTTTCAATAAAAATAGCATTTTTCTTAAGGATTTTAGGAGATGGTATTATAGATTCATCAAGCTTTCATGCATGGAATGTGAATATATTATATATACAAATAATAAAAAATAATTAACAATTATGTGGTCAAAAGTGTGAAAATTATCCGAGACTTTTTGAGTCAATTTCAGGCAATTCCAATACGACAAATTTTCTTTGAACCAGAAGGAAAAAAATCAGAATGTGCATAAACAGTTCTTTTTTAAATAATAAAATATGATTCACAGGTTGCATTACTTTATTCAAAGGCAAAAAGAAAGAAAAGAAGTCAGAGAGAGAGAGAGAGGGGCTGTTTTGGTTGATGAGTATGACCCAATACAAAAGATATGGAGAATAAAATTCGAGGTAGTTATAATCTTTAATATATAATATATAATGGAAACAGTCTCATAGAGACGGCAGCTTAAATTTGGGGAATTAAAAAAGGCTTGTACGTATTTGGGAAATAATACTATATGGTGGTGGTTGAAGAAGAAGAAGAAGAAGAGAATGTAATGGAGAATAGAGCAGGTGAGCAAAGGAGAAAAGAAATCTATTAAATTTGAATACACTGATCAGACAAATGGAGCAATTTGTCAAATGTACCTAAAAACTATGCGAAAGGACAGGTTTTTCAGTCATCTTCCTGTGTCTGGGCATTTATGTGTACGTACGTTATCTTGGCTTTACCAGAAGCCATGGATGAGAAAGATCCAACCCACAATTCCTCGAACATCCTATAAAAATTAGCAACTTGTCATATCCATTGGGCAGACGGGGAAGTTGAAGAAACAACAGGAGTACTGTGCAAGATAATTCCGGTCCATGCACTGTTCAAAAATGATCAACCATAATAATGTAAGTTAAAATTCCCTCATTTGTCTCCTGCTAGCCCCACCTTCTTTATAATTCAGTGTCTTTAAATAACTTTCCCTTTTTCGTTTACAAATATAAAGGATACTCACCTGATAATATTTTGTGATCGCTGGAGCCATAACATCTTCATAAAACAAATCCTTAATGGAAGCTTCAATCAATGTTGAATGTGAAGCTCAACCCTCAAGCTCCTCTCATTCTTCTTCTTCTTCGTCTTCTTCTTCTTCATTAACAAAATTCAGGTCCCAGAAGGCCTCTAAAACCAGTGCTGGAACTAATGGAAGCAAAAGAAATGTTGTTAACGATGAGAAGCATCCGACTTATAGAGGAGTGAGAATGCGTCAGTGGGGGAAATGGGTTTCGGAAATAAGGGAACCGAGGAAGAAATCGAGAATTTGGTTAGGGACTTATGCAACAGCTGAAATGGCTGCTCGAGCTCATGATGTTGCCGCTCTTACAATTAAAGGTCATTCAGCTCACCTCAATTTTCCCGAGTTAGTTCATCAACTTCCCCGTCCGGCCACTTCATCGCCCAAGGACATACAAATTGCTGCTGCAAAAGCAGCTGCTTTAGGCAATAACCCTCCACCCCATGCCCATCGACTTGAAGATCCTCCCTCCCCAGCAAGCACTGTGGCTTCTCAAGAATCCTCAACGTCACCGTTCTACAACAATAATAATAATAATTATGAAGATGATGCATTATTTGACCTCCCTGATCTGTCACTGAATGGAATTCATCAAATAGATGAGTTCTGGAACTCTTTTGTATGGCAGCCTGCAGATTCTGGATTCTGGTATGAAGAGGAACCACTCTTATGGAATTGAATATCATTCATCTTTAGTCATATGAAATGAGTAATTCAGTTGAAATTTGAATGTTAGACTACTGTTTAGAGTCTGTGTGAAATAATATCATTTTACATGAACATACAAATTATTGTACTATATATTATATAAATTTATAGTTCTTACTTATCTCCCATATTACAATTTTCTTTCTTCTTCCTTTTTTTTTTTTTTTTTTGGTGGTTATGCCATGTTTATATTTCAGCAATAAAAAACAGTTAAGAGAGCACCTGAGAAACAATAAAGAAAAGTTTAAAAATACTCTATATTCACTGACAAAGCGCACTGACATTTGAAGCCCAAGCAGATGAGTGGAAGCTAGAACAAAGTTACAAATAAGGCAAGCATGAAACATAAAATTGGTCCACTGGCTTTGGCATGAGGCTTCCTAAAGAATGTATAGCAACAGGGTAGCTGCTATACATTTGAATAAATGTGATGATTTTATCCAGTTAAGGCCAATAGCTATACAGCAACTGGCTTCTGGTGGGCACTTACATAAAGAAATAGATCGGTCTGCGGTGGGGTTCTTTTTCTAAACTAAAAAAGGGTATATAATTTATTATATATGGCCCAGCTAGATATTCATCTTATTACACTGTTACTAAAGTCGAAATTAATATAATGTAAGCAGAGAAAAAGACCTGTCTGACTCTGACAAAGAGCATCCAATGTAAATTAACCTTGCAAATATCGAGAATACATGCATTGATATTAATCAGAGAGACATAATGGCCCGCATAAAGGTGCCAAAAGAATAATCGAAGGAATGGAAGAGAAGGGAAGGGAAGAGAAATATCAATGGAAGACTTTCTTTTCTTTTGAGTTGTAAAATGCTTTTTACCCAAATGATTACTATGCTATATATATACTTATTTGTATGCTTTTTATGCATATAATTCCTTTTCATGTATCAAATTTGATGTCACTGAGAGATCCTTTGACAAAATGTACCTCGCATAAAATGACTATGCCTAGATTTTATCCCAACGTTTTGACCATATGGGTTTAGATAATCCAAGTACAACAACTTTTAAGTATTCTGATTGAAGGCCACAAGACATTGATGAGGCATGTCTTTTGATGAAGTTTGTTTAATTTACTTTACCAGATTTTGCTTTAATAGAGAAATCTCCATTGTTGTATAGTGAGGAAAGCTCTTCACGGGATTTGACCATCATTCAGTGCCTTTGGTTTTTTTTAACTCCTATTCTTAATTGACCAGGCATAAAAATTTACAGGAAGTCAGAAAGAACTGTTGTCTTTATTTCTTCTCAAGTTTTTCTAGCTTCTTTGCCTTGATTATTCAACGAATTCTAGTGCTCTCACTTAAAAGAGTGAATTATATTTTCTTATCTAAAATTTATTATTAAAATATTTTTTACATAAAATTAAATGTAAATAATATTTTTTATTTAAAAATCAATTTTATTTATGAAAAAACAATATTATAAAATGAAATTATCATTTTATCTTTACTAGTTACTTTTTCAAAATTATCAAATATCCTCAAATTTTAAAAATAAAAATAAATCATTTAAATATCCAAATAGTATATGAAATCACTTATTTTGTTTTTTTTTTTTTTTCACCATCAGCCCCTTTTATGTTTTTGTCATAAATTATATATTATGAAGTAAACTATAATTTTTGAAATATTATGAATATTTTTAAATTTTTAGAGTGTTGTTAAAAAATGATAATTATTTGCTAAAAATTGAATAAAAGATAATAAATTATTATTGTAAGTATAATATTACAATTATAGACGTTATACGATAATTTTAAAATATACAAGAGTTTGAAAAGATTTCAGAGATTGATTTCTCGAGTTTTTAACATTTTTAAGAATTAAAAATTATTATTTACCCCTATTATAAAGAAGTTATTTTTTTAATTAATAGATAATAAAATTATTATTTTATCTTTACTTTATTATTTTTTTAGAGTTTAAATTTAGGTTAACAAAAATATTGTTTACATCAATTAAGAGAAAAAAAAATTGTTTTTAGATCAAATTATTGATGTTATTTCCAGGAGGATCAATGCCAAGAATAATCCCATTTTAGCTCCATAATTATTGAGTTTGATATGGACAAGTAGGGTAGGAAGACAAAAGCAGCAGAGACAAGACGATTAAAAATGAGTCGGCACACAAAAGACAATTTCTATACATAACAAATTAATATGACGGGACATGGCATATAATTGAACAAAAACGCCATTAAACCTTGAATTATATGTGATTCAATGGCGTCCTGCTGGTAACATCAGCTACATCATGTTACATGATAAGTCACATCACATCACATGCTCACGTTTTATGTACTTTAATTTCAATAATTGTACGTACATACATACATACATACATACATACATATATATATATATATATATCAATTTTTTTTAGAAGAAAAAGTGAAAATAGAAAAAAAAAAAAAAAAAAAAAAAACGAAAGCGCGTGTATAGGTTAATAATGGCGTAAAAGGTGAAATAAGGGTGGGAGAATGGATGATATGAAGCCCCACAAGACAAGTGAACGAAACAACAAGAGTAAACTTGCAAGACAAGCCAGAAGTGTTATGGTTGTTCCATCTCTTTCTATTACATGAAAAGAAGTGTTAATCACATTCACATCGACTTCTTGATGGTGAGGTAGAGACACATGGTTGTTCAATCATGAATGCATGGGACTTGTAATTGGACCACGCCTTGGGTAAGACTATAAGACATTCAACATACATATTATCCTATGATAATCAATTAATTTTAGAGATTTCAAAATAAAAAACGTATATCCTACTATGATGATTTTCTATATATTGGAGATTAACTGTTACAATTCCTCATCAAGAAATTCGTTTTCGTTAATATTAAAATTCAATGTTTCCAAAATGTGTACTGAAACTTTTAAATAAGATGAAATTTGAATTCAATAAATTTTAGGGATCAATTTTTTATGTTTTTGAAAATACTTATACGTGTTCATCAAACACATTTTGGTGATCTTTTATACTAATTACCAAAAAAACAATTATGTATTTAATAAAATGTTAAATAATTTTATCCTGACAAGAATTATTAAAAATTAATCTTTAATTTGCAACTAATTTTAACAAAGGCCAATTATATAATGTTCGTGCAAATTCAGAAGGCCATTTAGCCAATTATATAATGTTCGTGCAAATTCAGGGGGCTTGCAAATCATTTAAGCATGGCTTCTTCATCTTCCTATCGTATGACTTTCAAGTTAAGCTACTATACATTTTTAACATTAAAAGCTTTTTCTTTTATGTTTGGGTTAATTTTATTTGATATTGCCAATCTAGGTGCCCATTATTTGATATAAGTTTTATATAACCCCTAAAATCAACAAAACCCCCACCCCACCCCCCCGGTCAAAAAATGTTTTAAAACATTTTAAAAATGCGAATTTTTTTTTTTTTTACAACTTTAATAGGTCAATCATAAAATAATCTATTAATTCTCGCTAAATTAGCTTTCATTATAGCAGTATATAATATTATTGTTCATTGATAATATATTTTATTTATTTTATCAATTATTATACAATCAAACTTTTTTTTAATTAGATTTACAAAATTAATATTAAAGAGACGATTAATTATACAAATTATATGTAATGAATAACCATATTATATATACATATATCTTTTTATTCATAAATAATAAAAAAAATAACACTTGATATATTGAATCAATTTCATAATCTTCTTAATATATCTAATCTTTTATAAATATGAGATCATATTTCATCTTTATCTCATACTTTTGTGTAATAACAATAATTTTATATTGTTTCAAGAATACATAATTATTTATTTTCTTTGAAAAATAAAATTTGTTTAGATTATTAAGGTTTTAGCATCCAACAATGTAATTAAACATATATAATTTCTACTTTTTTTTTTTGTTATAAAGTTAGGATTGTATAAAAAATTAAGGACACCAAAATTTATAAAATTCGTTTGGATATCAGCGCAATGGATGAAGTGGACGACACCATGAATTCAGCTTTGCTTGCAGGGAACTCTAACTCCATAGGCCTTTAAAACAACCTTCTAGGCCCAGCTGGGTTCGTTGAATTTTTTCAGGCCAGGGTAGGATTGTTATGGTTCCACACATAATTGCATTTAAAAATAATTAGGTATGTGTTTAATTTTTAACGGTGTGAATAATGTCAAAGCACAGCTGTACAACCGTGTGTTACGTGACGTGACGGTCATTCATATTTCTCACTGATTCATGTTTTTTTATTATTATTTGTATTAATTAAAGTTAAATTTTTTTTAAAAATATTAATATAAATATAAATAATTTATGTTTGGATAAAATTTTATTTTTTAAAAGTTTAGAGAGTTGGAAAATTAAAAAAAGGGGTGTTTTTTTTAACCATTTAAAGTATTTTAATTTAATAAGAGGTTGAAAGTGTTTTTTTTTTATTTTTTAAATTTTAATATATTTTTTAATAGATTTAAAATTATAATTACACTTAAAAATATATAACATAATAGAGTTATATAAATATATTATTATAAATTATTAAAGTTATAAAATATTTTAAAAATATATTAAAAGAATATAATTTTTTAAAATAAAATAAAAATATTATTTATTTACTATAAAAAGTTTAAAAAATAACATTTATACACGATATATTTCAATTATAATGTTTAGGTAAATATATATTTAAAATAATATGTAATTTATTAAATTATTAAATTTTTTAAATATAAAATGTTTAGATGTTTTTGAAATTTTTATTTAATAATTTATCAATTACTAAAAAACAAATTAGAAATATAAATATTATATTATAAAATTATTAATATTTTAAAAATATATTAATAAATCTGATAATTTTTAAAATAATAAATAAAATTATATATTTAATTTTAAAAAGCTTGTAAATATCTATAAAATGTTATTTCAAAGGTTTTCCCAGTAAGCCCCTTCAGGGGCCAATGACAAAATATTTTTAGGTCTTAATATTAACCACTCATTTCTCTATATAATTAGTTAGGGAGCCTGTTTACTAAAAATTTTGAAGTAACACTAAGATTCATGAGAGGTCTGAATTAAGTTACTTAATTAAGTAATGAAAATTTTTATCTAAAATAATCTTGTTACGAGATGAAATGGGCTTATTTGGTCATATCAGGTTAAACTTATATTTTTCTCCTTTCTTTATCTTTTCTGATCTGAACCCTACATTCTTTTTATATTCGATTATTTCCTATATTTTTTTTAATTACATATATGACCTACCATTAATGGCTAATCACAATCGAACCCTCTCTTCCCCCTCATTAAAACGCGCCACATTTGCCTCTCAACTCATTTAAACCTTTTCTTCTTCTGCAACAAAACCCTAGAACACCCAGAGGTTCGGCATTCTAACCATGGTCCCTCATTCCTACACCATTGATTCTATCTCCCAATCACAAGACCTAGCCTCCAAAATCCTCGCCTCGTCAACTCCCCAACAAATTCACTCCGCCTGCGTTTCCATCGAATCTTTCCTACACTCTCACTCTTCCGATCAGTCTCGCCACTTCTTCTCCCTCACCTTTCCAAATCTCATCCTCAAACTATTCGGTTTCACCAATGACCCATGCGCTGCTTCACATTCACATTCCAGCGGCTGGATCGATGCCATCTCCTCATCTAACGATCCTGATGTCGCTTCTAGGGTTTTCCACCTCCTTTCCCCAAACGGCATCTTATTTAACTCAATTTTCGCTGTTGATAGAAAATCACTGGTCAAATTCGTCTTCCCGACCGAAAGATTACCGGAGTGGGCCCGGTTCGTGCTTTCAAGCGAAAAAGACTCAAAAATTCTCTTGAATTTCTGCCCCATTTTTAAAGGTAAAGTAAAAGAAGATGCAAGTAAAGGTATAGGGTCAGTGCATCCGATTCAGTTAAATGTTCTTGAGTATTACATGTTTTGGTTCGCTTATTACCCCATTAGTAGAGGAAATAACGAAAATAATATAGATAATAATTTAATCAAGAGAACAAAGAAAGAGAAATTTAGGTTAGAAAGTTGGACGAGTGCTATTCCAGTTTTTTCAAGTAATGTTAAGAGTGGAGCAGAGCAAAAGATTGATTGTAGTCTTTACTTAAGGCTTTTGTATTCGTACTTGCGTGAATTTGTGCCCATTAGTGATTTAAATGTGCACCAGCAACCATATCGTAGCTCACTTTTGAATTACCCAAGTGGCTATGATGGTTCAGTTATACTGCGTGCAGAGTTTTTGGTTGATGCATTTGTGAACTATTGGCTTATTGATAATGATTTTTCACCATTGAGTGTTAATGTGTGCAAGTACTATGGTGTGTTGCATCGGTTTTGCTCAGTTTTGGGGGAGTCCCCACCAACAAGTGGGGTAGGAGAGCTAGTTAAGTTGTTTGTTAAGTACTTGAATTTGAATTCAGTTGTGGATATGAGAGAGACTGATAGTATTGCTGAGCATAGTGGAAGTACAAAATGGAGGGTTTCAGATTCGGTTTCATTTGATGGTGGTGTGAAGAGTCGGGATTTAGCATCCGTGGTGCCTTGTGTCGGCGTTGTTGGGTCTTGGAATACAATGATACAAAGACCACTTTATAGGTTTATATTGAGGACTTTTCTATTTTGCCCAATGGGGACTTCAATGAAGAATGCATCTGAGGTGTTTTCAGTTTGGATTTCCTATATGGAGCCGTGGAGGATTAGCATGGAGGATTTTGCAGAGCTTGATGCCATTGTGAATGCATCTAGTAAAAATTTGAGGAATGGGGGTTCTCAGTCTCAAGCTTGTGGTTATTCATCTTCATGGCAAGATTATGTGTTGTCAAACTATCTATATTACAGCTCCTTGGTTATGCACTTTATTGGATTTGCGCACAAGTTTCTCCACACTGATCTTGAAGTAATCATCCAGATGGTATTAAAGGTTTGTGTCTTAGCATATATGAATCAGATTTTTTTTCTTTTTTCTTGTTTGCTACTGTATATTAATTTGTCATGCCGTTCCACATTATCAAAAAGACACACTTTGCATAAATTAGTTTCCATTGTTTTGCTTTACATTGTGTATGGATTAATGAGGATTTTCTGACTTCTTGATCTTGGGCATTAAACCTTGACTCATTTTTCTTATGATTTGATGAATATACTGTACTATGGCATTTGGTTTATTCATATTAATAGCCTTGTGCCACTTGGATATAGAAAATTTTGGTATAAGTTAGTTTTTATGGACTTATTTTGTTAGCTTGATGGTACTATCTGTGTTGTATACTTTGTATTTCTAATGAGCTAAGAATACTCTCTTGTATTTGTGTTTTTGTTTTATGTCATGGCGTTTGTGAATAACAGGTTGTAATTGGCTGTGGTACATGTCTTCTAATATTTCTTACCCTGTACATATCTATTGGTTAATGATTTCAAGATGAAGTACTGCAGATAAAGATTTTATCAGTTACTGGATTGAGTTGACAGATTTTGGATTGTGTAGAGACCCTCCTGATATCGTCCCTGGAATCTAGAGCCCGTATTGCATGGGAAAAATAAAATTTTCTGAATGGTGTATCTTGGTAGGTGTTGCTTCTAATTATTATATTTATGGATGAACAAATTGGTTTGTGAGGGTAATGCTCAATTCTGCAGCCCACTTTGGGGAATTAGGATATGGGTGTTATGGCCTGATTCAAAGGTTCTTTCAAGTATGGTGTGCTTGCAGACTAGGATTATCTTGATATTGAATTCTATTCAAATCACAATGTTCCCACCGCATAGCAACTTAGTAGGCAGACCACACTGTTATCTAATTTAATGACATCCTCTTGTTTTCTGGTAAAGTCCATAAATGGAATATTTTTCTCACAGTATGAAGGTAATTATTTACTGACAATTTTGACCTTGATTTATGCCCTGATCTATGAATATTTGCTGGACATTTTACATGGAGGAACTGGTCCTCATTGTGCACGAATAAAGGAATTTATGTATATATTTTTATTATACATGTAAATGGTGCCATTAAAAGATTCTCTTAAAATTCTTTTGCATGTTTGTTCTTGTTTATTTTGTTCTGGCTACATCTTTTTTTCCTTCTTCAACTGTAGTTTGGTTGCCTGCAGTCTATTAATAGAGCACGAGAGTTTTATTTACTTATCATTTCCATTTATATGGCTATCTTCAATGCTTTAAATGATGTACAATCTACAGTCTTGGTAATTTATTAAGATAACAAATATGCTATTCTGAGTTTATTGTGCTATTGAAGTATACTAATAGTAAAGCAAACATTGCAGCTGTTTGCTGAGCTTTCTAAACTGCATTTGGTTGGGATTTCAAGTTCAAAGCGACTTAAGTCAGGAGCTACTAGCTCAATCATTTCTTGGCCTTAAATAGTGTAACATGTCTATTCAATTTTTTCTCTCTGAGGGCGGGCCACTGGATTTGTAAAGCTTGAGTCTACTGCACAGTTTCTTATTCAAATTGTTCTACTGTATGCTGTTGTGTAAATCCTCCCTATAATTGACATGTGTTTAGAAATGGTTTCTGGTTCCTGGATTTTGGATAATTGTGAGTATGATATTATCACCATCAGTGTTTGTGAAGTTTCTAACTTTTTGTTTATATATTGGTAAATGGGAACTAAGATTAACAGTGTCTTTTTTTGTTTTAATTTTTCTGTTTTAAAGATTGCAAATCATATCTTTATGTGAATGTGCACAGGGACTATATATATGTCTGTATTAGCATTTAGCAATGTGTGGCCTGACCCTTTCAATCATGATTATGTGCAGTAATGTCTTTGTTCTAAATTTTGTCCTATGTGTTGCTGTTTCTTCTACAGTTTTGCTCATCCAGAACTTTAATTTACAGGTTATGAAAGTATTGACATCAGCTAAAGAGCTGATCGAGCTTCTAAAGAATGTAGATGCTGTTTATCATTCCAAACCGGCTGGATCTAGTAAATCTAAGCTCAATGGTTTATATAGATATGTTCCTTCTGTACGTGAACAGCTGCAGGTATTTTTCATCTATACCCTTAGCTTTTATTGTCTTTTCTACTTCACTTTTGTAAGTAACATAATGAAATATGGGTGTTATTCTAGAACTTGTTGATGTTCCTAAGGCAGATAACTTCTTGGAGTCTAAAAATCAAATGGCACTGTTACCTTGAACCACATGTCTGTGGTGTCATTTCTTGTTTAAATTCTTGTTATTTTTGTATGTAGAAGGGTTCTTGATTTCAGGACTTGGTGATTTTGTCCTATTTGTGTCATTATTATTTATTAACCATCCAAGTTTTAATTTTATTTATTTTAAATTTTGTTGTCAACTCTAGGACTGGGAGGATGGCTTATGTGAAACTGATGTGGATGGATCTTTTGTGCATGAAAATTTGAACAAAGACCTACAACTATTTCATGATGGTGAAGATGGTGGACAACAACTATTTCAGGTGTGTATAGTTTGTCATTGCAGTCATCAGTTATTTGCATATTTGCTATATTGCTTGCACATCTATTTACAGTGGGGTTCTCATCCAGTGACCATGATTTTGTGATTGCAGTTGTTCATAATGCGTGCAGAAGCTGAGTTGCAAGCCATTTCAAGTAATAGTCTCTCAAGCAACCTTCAGTGTATAGATTCACTGAGAGCCCATGTAAGCTGCTTTTTTGGTGTGCATACTATAAAGCCAATTCCCTTTTCACTAGAAACAGAACAGCTACAGCAATCTCGGGATGAAATATTTAAGCCCAAAAGAATTGGAAACAATGCTTTGGCTAACATCAGATACAAGGGTGACTGGATGAAGCGTCCGATTTCTGATGATGAGGTTGCGTGGCTTGGAAAATTGCTCATTTGGTTGTCAGATTGGCTGAATGAGAGTCTTGGGCTAAATCAGCAAGAGACGCAGCCTGAAGGCTCCAAATGGCCGTATGTGGAAGTGTCTGGTGACATAGAGCCTACGGAGACCACAAAGGCAGTGATACATACAATTCGGTCTTGGCTTCTAATGTTGGTTGCAACATCTGTGAATTTAATGAGGAAACATGGTATGCGGGTGAATCTGAGGATTTTTGCTTCGAAAAGGATTGTTATGGTTTTGTTTCTCTTTACCGTATTTAGCGTATTGAAAAGCTTTTTTCGATTGTTTGATAGAGCATAAGTGAGATTATAGAAACAACAAAAAATGGAGAAAAAAGCAGGGGTACGTTTCTTTTTACTTAATTTTGGTGTAAGTTTGATCTGTGCAGCCTATAGTTAGTATATAATATTCACACTGAATTCTTGCCTTAACAGTCTATGCCATGTTCAAGATTTTGACTTTCTTAGATTTGCATGTTCTTTGGCTAAATGCTTACTGAGTGGTGATTTTAGAATAAGATTTTAATCACGTGTGACTTAAAAAAAAAATAAAAAAAAAAGGTCGAAAACTTTTAGTACCTCAAATTAGTGAATTATAATTGGCCGACAATGGCGATGAGAAATTGATGTGGTCGTGTTGTAGCTGGTCACTACGTGACTGAAACCTTGAGTATTTAGCGCGATTTTCAAAAAGTTGGCGGCTAAATCAGGCCATACCCAGCTCATAGCCGGTCGGCCGGCTGGGTTATCAAATTCGTAACTGCAGCCGGCAGTTGGGCTAAATCGGAAACTCAATTCTAGTAATTATTTGTCATCACCAAGTTTTGATCACCCTTCTATATCATATGAGTTACGAAAAAATATTTTTTATTCTTCAGCCTGATGGTCGAATGAAATAAAAGATTCCTATGCTTAATAATTGCTGCATGTATGTATATGTATTGTTCGTTTGCTCAAGACATGGTTCAGAACGTCACATGACATCCAATCTCAACTGGATTGGGACCCATTTTATTTGGACACAATCAAGTTAAAAACTAGGATTTCCAATTCACAATTACGAAGAAGAAAACAAGCTCTCTCTCGAACATACTTTTTATTGTATTATTTATATGAATAGGTAATATGTAAATTATAATATAATATTAATTACCAAAAAAAAAAAATTATAATATAATATTGCATGGTAGAACTGAAAAACGTTTTTGTTATTGGTTTAATTGTCAAATCCAAGTTTTGAATAAATGGGATACTGACATTATGAATGATGGTTGGAGTTAGGGGGATTATAGTATTCGTTTTCATTGGGTATATTCTACAATGAAAATACTCCCAGGGTCAGTATAAACAACAATAAATTAGCATCTCGAAAACATAGAACATATTTATATATGTATTAACAAATCTTACAGTATCAAAATCGATACACAATTTATATTGGCTTGTGGGGATGGAGCCCACATGCTAATCAAAGAGCCGTCCCTCCAATTCCATCATGACAAAGATTATTATGAAATTGATCCAATAATTATAGAACGAGTTAGGCACCTGTTTGTTGATACTAAATTTAAAGAGAATTGCACGTTGGTTGCTAGCGAACTTTCCAGTTCAACTATTCATAATCACGTGACATCTCTCGTGCAATACTGAGCAAAAATTTACTCAAATTGCCCTCCAATCTCACAGACAGGAAAGTAAAGGTAAGGTAAGGTAAGGTAGGGTAAAATTGTGTATATATATATATGTATATAAACTCTCCCTACTCTTAAATTAAAATATCAACCAATTCATAAAGACGCAGAGAAAATTTCCCAGATCAAATTTTCATTTAAAGTAGAAATTGAAATTTTCAGCGCATGATGTAACATCATTAGCATGAATGCCGTGCCCCTAAAATTAAAACTTAGCTGACAAGACAAGGGCAGGTCACGAAAGAAAAGTTGTTTTAACTGTATAAGACCCCACTACAACTAGTTTTCAACAAATCCACAGTCCTACCATACGGTGGCTGTATTACGTCATAGGAGCCGCCAAAACGGAAATGGATCCATGGGAAGTAGCATTTTTCTTTGAATCCTAATCTGTAGGTCAAATTGCATAGATTTTTTGCCAATCAGAAACTTTAAGGAATTGATAGATAATTATACTCTCGCGTCGAAAATGGTTAGGAGGAAGATTAAGAAGAAGAGTATTTGAATTGAAATCTCCCTTCTCAGTGCCCATCACATACAATTATACATTTTTCAAATGGATGTAAAATATATATATATATATATATATATATATATGTTTCTATATTCTTCTACTTGACATTCTCACACAAAGACTTGAAACTGTAAACTGGTAGTTGGGGTTGGGGGACGTTGCTTATTTCCTTGGCCTTCTTCCATAGGAAGGGTAGATAGATGGAGTCCAATCGAAATTCTTTAAAACCACGAGCCTCAAAGCCTGAATCTTTTAAACCCTTGTTGTCTCCTCTCTTTCTTTCTCTCTCATTAACACCACTCTCACTCTCTGTCTTTTCTGGTAGGCCCATACTGCTACAACAGCATTATGGCACCCAAAACTGACGGATCCGCCAAGAAAGTAATGAACAAAGGCGCTTGGACGGCCGAAGAAGATAGAAAACTAGCTGAGTTTATTGAAACTCATGGGGCTAAGAGGTGGAAAACTGTTGCTACTAAATCAGGTTTCCACATTTTAATTTATTTCCCTTGCCTTGTTCTATACTATTGTATTAGAAAGAAAATGTATCAGTTTCCGGTGTTCATGGGATTGATTTTCCAGGTTTAAACCGATGTGGGAAGAGTTGCAGACTACGATGGCTGAATTATTTGAGACCCAACATCAAAAGAGGCAACATTTCTGACGAAGAAGAGGACTTGATTCTCAGACTCCATAAATTACTTGGCAACAGGTACATTAACGTGAGAACCATTTTTATGTATGGATTGATAATGTAACTGAGACATGGCTTTTTGGGCCTGCAGATGGTCGTTGATTGCTGGGAGACTTCCGGGACGAACAGACAATGAAATTAAGAACTACTGGAATTCCCATTTGAGGAAGAAAATAAGTACACATGAGAAACAGCCACAACCAGTACTTCTGCAAGAAACTGCCCATCAAAACATCTCCAACAGAAATGAGGTTAACGAAGATGAAAAAGGAACTGGAAATTCCCAGGTCAACTTCGATGTTAATGAATTTTTCGATTTTTCTACTCAAGGATCCTACGGTTTGGATTGGGTTAGTAAGTTTCTTGAACTGGATGACGGATCTTGGCTCACTGATTAAAGATGAGCATTGTATGAATATTTGTTTTCTCATTTATATAAATAAATTCAAAGAAGTAGGTTTTTGATGTAATTTGCTCTATTAAATAGATGGATTTTAGAATCCAAAACAAGTTGACCAGACCACCCAAGCCAAAAGGCTACAAATTTATTTTTTCAGAAACACAGCGCTTTGGCTGATGGAAACAATAGAGAAAGGTCAGCCTTCTATGGTCGGTTGAAGGAAGCTATTGAATTCGCCATACAATTGGCCTGACTTGTCGTGTACAATAATAAAATGGCAAAATACCTATGCCCACCCAAGGTTTCTCTTAAAGACATTTTGCCTTTCAACTTTCTAAAGCCCAATCATCCACCCCTTAACTATTTTTCATTCAATTTATTTAATATTTTTTATATCCTTTTATTAAAAAAGAGTAAATAGTATAATATGTTATAATATAAAACTTTAAAAAATTAATAAAATAAACCAAAAAGATAAATTAGGTGGTCATTTACCAATTATTTCTTATCACAACAAATCTTATATTTTATATTTTATTTTGTAATTTTTTAATAGTTTTTAAATTTTATTTTAAAATTTATTTTAATAAAAAAAACAAGAATTTATGTCCCGGGATATGTGATTGGGTTTTAAAAAATTGGAGGGCACGATTTGTCATTCAAAGAAACCTTGGGTGGGAATATGGTCTTTGGCCTAATAAATACAGGCAAGCGACAGATTAATGCAAAAGTTAAAAATATTCTTCATGTGCCATGTTTCAGACATTGCTCAGTGGTAATAAAAAATTATTTTAATCAACCATTTTTCATTACTTTCTCAATTTATTAACTGATAAAATTTATCAATAAATAATATATTAAATAATATAAGATTTTTCAAACTAAATCTACCTAAACTTTCAAAAATATAAATCTATTTACCAACGAATTATCTGATTAAAATTTTAATTTTTCAATGAAATTTCAGTATTTTTATTCATGGTAATTGTAGAATCATTGTGTTGGTTTTCTTCAACAATATTTGAGTTTGAGGCGGTGAAATGCCTTTCTGTTTTTTCTCATTTGAATTTCTGATTGACAGGTTTCAAAATTATGGACCCTATTGATACGGAATGTCTGTTTCAGTACTCAGGATGTCACGTGACAAGTCCCGCTAGGATTATTGATTAGATATTTCCGCTTGGCAGAGGGAAAATTTTGAAAACTTGCCACGAAAGAAATGATTATTGAGGTAAGACCCGACGCTTAACACATTGTGTTCAGTCTTCAACGTAGTCTCCTTCGTCTATTTACAAATATACCATTTTGTCATTACAACTGAATTTAAAAATCTGATTTTGGTATATAAATTTAATTTTGTCTCTTCTTCTTTGGTAATTATTTGTTTTTTCTATTTGATTTGTCTAAAATGATATAATTATTTATTGAAATATTAAGGTCGTAACTAATATAAAAAACATAGACGTGGCTAAAAAGGTCAAAACCTAAGACAAAAATTTCAAATAAATTCTAAAAATGAAGATGAAAAGACTCGCATCATTCGCAGGCTTCACTGTGAAAGGAAAAAATTTACCTAACCCAAGAAAAACTTTACTTGTATATGTGAGTTTTAGGTGCCTGAATAGAATATTTTTATGCAATACGATATGATTAATGACATTTTTATAGTATTGAAATGTTCAAATATTGAGAAAGGGATTTCAGTGATTGACTCAAATAATAAAAAATTAAAAATCATATTAAAAAGACTAAAATTTAAGTAACAGAGTTTTAAAGATGGGTCAAAACATTGAAACGTTTAAAATAACCGAAAAACAAAGGTTAATAAAAATGAAATATTAAAGCATTTAAAATAACAGAAAAAAATGTTAATAAAAATGTAATTAACAGTCTAAAGATTGATTAATTATTTTTTGAATAAATTAAATATGCTTAATTATATATATATATATATATAATCAAATAGTATTTGGTTTAAATCTGTAAATTATGGAGTAAAATAATATAATTTTAGTCAAACATTTGATGATGATGTGCCTAAGAAGTCGTGTTCATCTTCATGATTAAATATAAAATTAACAAGTTATTAGTGAACCACCCTCCTGGCTGCTATGGAAAGTACATGCACACACAGATATTATGTGATTGAGTAGGTACCATGAACTGATTTTGAAAATATCCTTAAACATACATATATATATATATATATATATATATATATATATATATATATATATATATATAAAATTTTGTTGAGAATGTTCCATTTAAAAATTTATAATGAAGGTGATTTAGGAGTGGGTTCATAATCACTGTTCATCACAGAGAATAAGTTGGATATTAAGTTAAGGTAGTAACTATAACAGTATAATTCATAAATTTGGTTAATGTTATTTAAATACATTAAAAATAAATTATTTTAGTTAATAACTATTTCTAATATGTTAAATAGAACTTTGATAGCAGACTCAACTCTCCTGAATAAAATATTTGAAATCTTCAAATTTGAAGTAAGTTCGGTAACAAAACACCAATGGACGGGAAGTCCTTTTCAACCACACCCAGTAGTCAGTTGATGCGTCAACAAGAATCTAAACTGGAATATATACTTTAATGAGAAAATTAATACAATACAAACCTCTGGACCTAGTAACTTTTGTTCGTAAGAAGAAATTTAAAATCTCTATCATTAAACAAAGTTGAAAGATTTAAACTTCTATTATTTTGTGATCCCTCATTTTCCTTGAAGTTAATTTCTCAACTAACCATAAAAAATGATGTATGCATAGACATTGACTAATCAAATCAGATTATAATACATAATAATTATGATTAAAAAAAACACTCTTATATTCGAAATC
The DNA here is from genome assembly GCA_026122585.1 of Anacardium occidentale. Lineage (NCBI taxonomy): Eukaryota > Viridiplantae > Streptophyta > Magnoliopsida > Sapindales > Anacardiaceae > Anacardium > Anacardium occidentale. The sequence continues at coordinate 125,761 of JAJEJH010000391.1, read as the reverse complement.
TTTGACGTCTTATAATTTTAATAACAAAAAATTATTAAAAATGTATAAAATTGACTCTCTTTGTTTTGTTTGAGCTGTTAAGCAATAACCCATTAATCATCAATAATTGTTAAGGGGCTAAACTCAAAAATAACTTGAGTGCATGAACTGCGGCAACATTTTCAATGATTTTGATCAGAAAAACATAGGGTAGATCAATTGAGCCATCACAAAAGCTCAATTGAGCCATCACAAAAGCTAAGTATCGTAATCTAAAAATAAGAGTACAAAGATGGAAAAGCAAAAAAGACAATAAATTGTGCTCAAAGTCAACCACAATTATAGCTCAACTAGTAAATATAATACTCACAAATTCAAGTCATCAACAATGTTACTTTCTGACATAGAATTTACGTCATGTTAAAGGGGGAAAAAAATTGGTATTTGTTAGCTGTCCTATAAAAGATGTCAGTGTTAAACTAGGATGATTAAAATCCATGAAATAAGCCACAAATTAGAATGAGATTGACACAAATTTATAAGATTATACCTGAATCATGAATGAGTCTCTGGTTTCACTATGTTTATCAGGTCTGCGTCCCTTCTCGCAAACGGTCCAGAGCTAGTGGACACACATCAAACTATCTTCAAGGTGACAAAAACTGCTATATCTCTTCATAATCTCAACTACTAGGCTGTTGACTTCTGGAACTAATTTTAGCCCTGCCACTGACTTTTTAATTGTTCCAGTAATCAACAAAACCTGGCTAGAGTTTTTAAGTAGTTACACGAGAAGGAATGAAACCTAAAAGATTTACAATGACTCAGCATCTTGAATCTGGCTCAACCTTTTAACCCAAATTGAGTGCAGTATCATATGGAACAAATCATATTTGACTGGTATAGGGTTCCATAAAAAATGCTTCTGAACCATCTTTACATTTGCTTGCATCCTAAGATATTTTCTCATAGGAATAGCCAATAGAATCTCCTTTAGCTTGGGAATATCCTTCTCAGCTACCACAATAGAGAATGCACTCCAATCTAGTACATCACTGAGAGGTAGGACAAAACTATCAGCGATAATTACAGGAACACATTCATAATATATGGACTCTACAATCCTCGGACTGTTTACTTCAAAGCCCATGGGGCATATGCAATATTTGCTTGATTTCATATGCTGAATATAAGACATATTTCTAGAGACATGATTAGGTAAACGACCATAAATTTTCATGTCATCATCCTTCCTCCAGTACTTAAGAAGGATAGGTCGAACCCTCCCATGCATCAATCCAGCATAAAAGGCAAGGATTGGTCGCTTAGATACTCTATTTCCCGCACCAATATACCGATGAGGTCTCCTGGGAGTTCTTATGGTGGTTTCTGGCAGGGAAACATCATGTTCAGCCTTAAAAATACCTTCAGATGTATCGGCATTACATAGAGCTTTTATGGCATTTTCTTTTAGTTCCTTGTGCGAAGTTGTTGTGTAAGGACCCTGCAAAAGTCAAATTATAAGTTAGATAACAGAAAAGTTAGGAAAACAAACATGATAAAACTAATGAAATTGAACGCACATTCTAATATTTTTAAAGAAATGAGAATAGGCTACTTTACCCAATCATGGCAAGCAACAAAAAAATGATCTGAGCCATGTGTGCGGTTCCAGAAAGGATACTTGGCAGCAATAAAGTTCACCCAGTCCCTAAGATAGTTTGCCAGTGGCCCAATATCATGTGAATCGGGCTTATGAAGTGTCATACCCAACTGGTATACACTATAAGGCAGATAAAATAAGTGAGCTTTCCCTGGATCTCTTGTTACAAAATGATTGTTCGCCTCCATTAACTTCATAAACCATCCTTCAGAAGCATAAATCCCTTTTAGCTGAGGTTGATGAAAGATGGGCCTCTTTCCCTCACGGTAAACGTAGACCTTAAGTATCATTTCCATCAATTCGTAGCTCCTAAACTCATGAAAACTTATAATTCTAAATAATACTATATCTATTAACATTATTGACAACAATAACACGGTAACAATTTTTTTAAATACACAGTGGAATTGAAAGCCTGGTGAACCAGTTAAAGAGTACAGTCAAACTCAAAAGACCACTGGATATTCTACAGCCAATGCTACACAAGTAATTAAAGAAGCATAGGCAACACACATTTCTAGATGAGGGTCCTCTTTAAAGAAAAAAAGAAATTGATTTAGTAATTCTAAGTTCGAGATTGGATTATTATTTCCTACTCAGAGTTCAAATGATTTCATTTCTTAATGAATCAGGAAAAGGCTCCCCTACCTATCATTAGTCAATTATGAAAGAAAATAGTAAGAATTTTAATGGCAGAAAATGCAAATGTATATTGAGAAAAAATATGCTCAAAGCCAAAATGAAAACTAAAATACTATTAGAATCTTAAGAAGTTAAACTTGTCAAAACCATAATATCAGGTGCACAGAACTGCAAAATAGAAACAAACAAATCAATAATAACTGGACGGTAAATCACTGTGTCATATCAAGGTTAGACTTTCATTTAAAACAAAATTGAATGTCCAAATTAAAGATCAATGACAATTATCTCTTTATTTATAAATGCAATTATAAACAATTTGACCCAAAGACATAGCATTCTAGGCAAAAGTTGATAGTGTATTACAATTAACAAGTATTATGAAGCAAAAGAAAAAAAGCGTTCTATAATGTATGATATATACCTTTTGAAAACAGAAACATTTTGAAATATAGCTGCATACAGTTCAGGATCTTCACTATAAATTGGGGAACGCTGAATCTCCTTTTTAGCAAACACAAGTGCCTCATTAGATGACAACGTTGAAATTTGTTTCTGAATTATATGAGACAAAGTATTAAGATTATTAGCGATAGATATCTTTATTGTGCTTGATAGGAAAAATTAGATGACAACGTCGAAATTTGTCCCTGAATTATATAAGACAAAGGATTAAGATTATTAACAATAGATATCTTTATTGTGCTTGATAGAAAAAAAAAAAAAAAAAAACACCCGCAAGTTCTAAAATTTTTACCTGCAGACGAAATGTTGGTGTTGCAGGAGGAGGTGGAGGAGGGCTAGCTATGACTGTTAACTTCTCTTCTCTCCTTTTTCTTTTCTTTTTAATCACTTGAACAGAAGAATTCCTAATGGGAGTAGCCGTAATTTGTTGAAACTGTTCAGTTCTTGCCACATTGAGGCTCTCACTCAACTGCATAGAACCATTCGAGGAACTGAGTGAAGAAACTGTTACAGGCTGTAAGAGGAGCCACATGGGCAGCACAAAGCCAGCCATAGTCACAATGACTCCAGCAAAAATCAGTTTTCTCCAACTGATGGAAAGCCACCGATAACAGTGCAATAGATCTCTCATCATGAAAAATGCAGCACGCTGCAATATTAATTTTGTCCGTCTACGTTTTAACATTTCAACCTTATCAATCAATCAAAGAGTAATATTAGGAAGAAAAGAAGTAGAATACAGGCGAGACGCTAAGTAATTAATTATGAATTATGAGAACTAAATAAAGTAAGCATTGATATTCAAAACATATGTACCAGCTGGAGAGGCTTCGATAAAGTTTTACTAGTAAGCAGTCAATAAAATTGAACTAATCTACATGAAAAAGAAACAAATGAACTTAATTATTATATTCCCAATCTAGAAGAAGAATTCAAAGAAATAACAAAATCATATTTAGGAAATGTTCTTATATCACAATTGAAAAAAATTTCACAAGTTAAATAATCAAACCAACTCCTCTCATCCTTATGCAGCTTGATATTTAGATTGTCAGTAATTAGGTACAATCAACATTTCCTGATCACCTCCTTCGGTGGCTGTTTAATAATTAAATATAAATAAATCTAAAACTGAAAAAAGAGCTTCCAACGCCAAACGCAAATACGCTGCTCAAGTGATGAAACTCTAGAGCAAATAAATATAAACAAAAACGCAAAACATAAATCATTACCTATTTTACTGGCTCCAGCATTTATTAATCAGCTTTTTCGGATTACCTTAACACAAATCCGTTGAAAATATCGAAAACTGAACCTAAGGCCTAAAAATTAAGATTAATTCAAAATTCTGAACCCAAAAATTAAAGAATAACAGAACTTTTCGTTATGAAAGCAAAGATTGAGACTAAACATAATTGCAACATCAATTAAATAAGCAAATAAATTTTACTCTCTGTATCGAATTTTCGAAATTAAATGAAGTAAAAAATGATAGGCTGAAGAATTCAAACAAAATACAGCTACCAGAAAGATATATATGAAGAAAACAAACGAAAAGTCAACAAAGAGGGATAAGTTTTATACCTTGACTAAGAGAGCGCCATGATTGCGGAATCAAATGAAAAGAAAAATTCAGGCATTTTATGGATCTGAATTTCGGAAGAAGAGAAGAGAAAAGACGAGACATCAAACTACAACGAGACAAGAGAGAGAAACATAAGGTGGCGTGCAATGGAGGGAAAGAGAGGGAAGGCTAAAGACGCGGTAACGGTTTTGATATGTTTATTGTGTTCAATAGCTTTTATAAACTGCCCCAGACATTTTAAATGTTAATTGTGGTCCTTGGTTTTTTTTTTTTTAAGGAAGGATAATAACATATAAATAATGAAATAAATTAATTATACAATATTTATAAACTATTTCCAAACCCCAAGGGTGTTCTAAATGACCATTTTTACCCAACAAATTTTTAAAAAATCAAATATCTATTTAATAATCAAAATCAATGATTAAAATTAATAATTAATCGTTATATTTAACTGATCAATAAGTATTTTTATTTTTTTAAATTCAAATTTAAAATTTAATATAAATAATATTAAAATAATAATTAAAATTTTAATAAATTCATAAAATTTTAAAAAATAATAAAATAAAAATTTTAAAATGGCTATCACCTTTACACCATTGTCTGTGATAATAACAATTATAAATTTATTTTATTTATTTATTTTTATTAATTTTTTAAATTTTATTATTATTATATAATTAAAATTTATTTTAATATTAATATTATTTATATTTTAGTAGACAGTGTTTTAGTTTTTTCATATAAAATATTAATAGAGTTGGATGGAAATTAGTTAAGAAACGCGGATTTGGTTTTTAAAAGTATTTGGGCGACAAATAATTTAGAGAAACCTTGGGTGGGAACAAGGTATTTGGCCTTAAATTATATATAAAAAAATAAAAAAGTTTGGTGATGATTGATGTTTGACTAAAATAATGGAAAATTGATTCCGTGAGTGAGTGGTGTTGCGCTGTCATCGTGTGATTTGGATATGGGCTGCATAAATATACTGAGATGTCCCTGTTCTGGTCCCAAATATAATATGGCCAAAGGACAATTTCCCACCCATAGTTTGAGGTGGGAACAAATTCCCACCCGCTTAAGTTTAAAAGCCCAAAGTCCCACCCTTCATCCAATTTTCTGTTCAATTTCATTAACCCATTGGATAAAATGACAAAAATACCCTTATTAATAAAAATATATTAAAAATTTTAAAATAATATTTAAATATATTAAAAATTATAAAA
>JAJEJH010000391.1:0-119905 GCA_026122585.1 Anacardium occidentale | reverse complement strand
GGCTGGTTTTATTTTTTGAAAAATAAATATTTTTTAAAATTTTTTAAATTTTTAATATATTTTAATATATATTTAAATATTATTTTATATTTTTATAAATTTTAACTCTAAAATGACAATTTTACTCTTGACTGTTATAGTTAACAGTCAATGGGTGGGAGTTCGGGCTTTTAAACTTAAGCGGGTGGGAATTTGTCCCCGCCTCAAACTATAGGTAGGAAAATGTGCTTTGGCCATATAATATTTATTAGAGTAGATCAAATTTCTCATTCAACGAAATTATTTTTCATCCTTAAATTCGAAACTTATACGTGCAATCTAAATCCAGATATGGTAAATTATTATATTATTTTTATCCAATATTATATTTATTTATATACATACTAATTTTATTAAATTTAATAATTATTTATATATAATAATTTTAGATTTGTGTTTGATTTAAGTAATATTTAATTATAAAAATAAAATATTAGATCATCTTTATTAGACATGATAAAATTAATAGATATATAAATAATTATTGTATTTGATTGAAAAAAATAAAATAATATTAAGATATTATACTACTTGAATGATATTAAAGGATTGTTGAATTTAAATTGATATTTTGTTTTGTTAAATTAACTTGTTATATGTTAAAACATTTGCCTTTTGTATTTATTAAAATACTTTTTTATGTTAATAATATATTAGAATTTGTTCATATTATCAATTTATAAAATTAATTAATTATATTATTTTTTCCGAGTTGTCATCTTAGTGTCAACATGTGTTATTTAATATTTTATATTCTACTTGTCATTTTAATTGAAAACAAAGACAATAACTAGCTGTTGAGTTCTCTTTGAATCTCACCAATTTGACTCTATGAGAGGCTTATTCTGACCAGGTTCAGATCACTTAAAATCCATGACTCTATAAAAGAGGTTAGGAACATTTTTACTATATTCTTTTCCGGTATTTGTTCGATGAGAAATACGAGACAAATAGGGAATCTTTTTTTTAGGCCAAATCACTTATTCCCACCCATAGTTTGAGGCCAAGACAAAATCCACCCTCAAAGTTTCAACAATCTAAAATCTCACCCTTTGATCAAATTTAATATTAAATCTAATGATAAATAGTAACCATTCAGATGTATTTTTATCATTTTAAGATTATAATTTTATAAAATAATAAAATAAATTTTATATAAATATAAAATTTTAAAAAATTAAAACAATTACCATTGTCGATAACGGAACCAGATAGTCATTTAGAGTTACCTGATTTCTAACCTCCCCGTTGGATGGAAGTGGCTGGCTTTGGTCTCACCTCCGTCATAAAAAACAGTAAAAAATAGTTGAAAAATGTCGGTCTTGGTCTCATTGGTCGATTCCGACCATTATTTTCAAAACTGAAGCTACCAAATTTGGCCTCCAGTTGAATCAGGTGGCTCGAAATGGTCACCTGGTTCAGTTATGACAACCACCGTAGTTGGCATCAACGATGATGGCTCCTTTAATTTTTTTAAATTTTTATATTTAAAAATTGTTATATAATTTTATTATAAATTTTTATTTGTTAAAATGGTATTTTAGACATTTTATTTAAAAAATATAAAAAAAAAATTGAAATTTGGTCTAAGAGTAAAATTTTGGATTTTTAAAACTTAGAAAGTGAGATTTTGTTCTCGTCTCAAATTACAGTGGAAATAAGTCCTCTAGCCCATTTTTTTATCTCAAAAATGTTAATAATTAAAAATAAATTTATAACCAAATTAAAAATATGTCGATAATCCTTTAATATTCGCATCACCTTTCGCCTCATATAATTAGTAACAAGGTTCAACGTTGCTTGCTCAATAGGCACATTGAGTAGATATGCTCAAAATTCCAATTAAGATAATTCTTTCAAAAAGAGTTGTAAAGTAATTTAAAACGTCCCTTGGATTATGAATTATTCCAAATAAATTATTATATTGTTGGAATATAGGACAAAGAAAACGAGATAATGATATTTTTGTATTTTCTAATAAAAAGTAATAACAATCTAACCTAACCTAATCATAATAGAATTAAAGAAATACAATTAAAAAAATCAATTAATGATATAACCAATGTAATTAGTAAGTAAATTATTAAGGATATCATAATAATATATTTGATATAATTTTGAGATATTTTACTATATCTATAAAATATATATGATGGGATATTGTACTATCGTCCCCTCAATTTCGATATAGAGATACATTAGCCATATAGAGGTTGTCAAAAACATAATAATACCCCAAACATAGTGAATAGTATGAGAAGTACACATAAATTGACTCACAATGTAAACCACATAATTAATATTAAAATAAGCAATAATAAAATACATAACACTACCTATCACTTAACAATTAAGAGTATAATAATTATGTGGATTAACATCAGTGGCTCAATAATGAGCATTTGGCTCAATCGAAGTGCTGACATTCTTAGTATCAATGATGCCTACATAACAAATAATGCAAAACCCTTTGTTAAATTAATACTCTCTAAAGAAAATACACGTCTGAAGAGAAATTATTATTTTTTAAAACTTAATTTAATCAAAAAAATTTGTGTAGAAATCTCAAATATTATGTATAAAATATCAACACGTAACATATAAATTATAACATTTATGAAACATGTAAAAGGTGACGTAAATCAATAAACATAATAAAATTCATCTTTTAATTTAATTAAACAATTTTTTAACATAATCTCCTTTATACATTTCTTCTACTGAGTGAGCTCCCTTGTAACTATCATACATCTTTTACCTACAAAACATAGAAAAAAGAATGAGTGATAATCACTGATTAAGTATTAGACTATCTAGATGTTTAAACTTTTCCTCGTAGTACTTGTTTTTCCTTTTCTCTTGGCTTGCATTAAACTCGAGCTTGACACAACTCTTGTGGCTCAAGTTAGAGCTCATAAAATTTTGAAATCTTGACTAGAGCTTGGGCTTGAGTTCAAGCCATACAAACTTGCTTTGAACTTGATCAAGTTGAACTAAAATCAGGTTTAAATTAATTCAATTTGAATTTAATTAGAATTGAATTCAAATTGAATCAAACGCAATTAAGTATATGTTTGTATTTGATTCATTTGTTAATAGACAATATTCATGCTTGGTTTGTATTCATCAAGCACGACTAAGTAAACCTTGATATTTATGTTTATAGATAATGATCAAGTTTATATTTAATTTGATTTTATTTATTGATATGCAAAAAAATGCAAATATGTTTATGCTCGCATTCATTTTGGATATAAGTTATATCCGAAATGACATTATTTATACCTAAAAAAATGTTGTTTCTGTTTTTAAATGATATTGTTTTGTTTGGTAAACGAACAATTCATTTATCATACGAATTATTTATATATTATATTCATATTCATAATCCGAAAACATTTACATTCATATTCACCAATTACTATAACTTTTTGTTTGACTATAAATCAAATTCAAATATAAATTTAAATATATTTAATTTGAATTAAATCCTAAATTTAATCCCTTAGCTAAGAAAGTTAGATACTGTATGGTCCAGGGATAAAAGAAAAGTCATATCAACAACATTTAATGAAACGACGTCGCGGAGAACATTCCGCCAGCATGGCACTTCACAGCTCGGAAGCGAGGGAGTGACAATGCAGGCTGACAAGAGTCGGACACGTCAGAAATTGATACGTTGTCCAATTATAAGGCGCCATATCAGAATAATTCCACGTCCGCAAAAATGTTTAGTGCAAAAACTATGTAACAATGGGAAGAGACGACCCAGAATGAAATTCAATTGACTGAAAAGCCATTCTAAAATGATACCAATTCTGTTGAATCCACAGACAAACATCCAAGTTTGAGGTTATTCTAGTCACTTAAAATTTTGTTTTTATATATTTCACGACTCCTTGAATCACACAGAATAGAACCGAAATCCTTCAAATCTTTGTTTTTAGTTAAAGCTGTATGAAACCCCATTGCTTCGATTAGATCAGGCAAGCAAGATCTCGATGCTGAAGTGAATGACCTAAGAAGTCAGACGTTCTGGTTTCTTTAAAAGCTACAATCTTCCGCTTCTCTCGTTATGGCCGCGCCTTTTTTCTCAACGCCCTTTCAACCTTATGTTTACCAGGCAACTCTCTCGAATTTGTGTTATCGCTTAAAAGATTTTCACTAACTTTTTGTATGGGTGCTGAGATAATTTTATTTTATTTTCCCGACTAACTATAGCATTGATTGCTTTCATGAAGTTTTGTCCGCAAATTGGGTAGAATTGATGGTTTAGACTGTTTTGCGTTTGATCTGTTTTGTTTAAGTGCTCTTTGAAGATTACGTCTTTTATAATTTGCTAGCTAGGGTAGCGGTGACTCTATTTGTCCAATTCGTTGATTGTATATTTACATTCCGTATATGATTTTTGGGTAATCAGTTTGTTGGGGAGATTAGGTTTGTGTAGATCAGTGGAATGTTATATCTACAACTATTGGAAATCAAAATGATAAGACAAAGTGGAATTTGTATTATTTGTTGTTCATAAAAATGTATGACCGGAAACCAACTAGAATAAGGTTGTACTAAAGCAAGAAATTATTGTCTTCATTCTTATCGTGTATATTGTACTGCAGAGTCCACAAGATGCAGTAATACCTTTCCAGATTTTAGGTGGTGAAGCTCAGGTTGTTCAGGTACTTTTGGTGACATCCCAAACGTACATTTTTTAAGCATTTATTCCATGTGCTCATATCTTTAACTTATTTATTTTTTTTATTATTGGTTTTTGCATTCTCAGATAATGTTGAATCCACAAGGGAAAGTTATTGCAAGGCCTGGTAAGTTGGCTGATAGTAGGTTTGTTGATCTGCCTTCATACAGTTCTCTGTTAGTATTTGTTATGGCAAGGACAATTGAAATTTACACTTGTTGGGAGTTAACTAGACCTTCATTATACATTTCGAATTATAAATTTAGCTCTTTTGTATTGCAATCAACAGACTTCTGTCTTCCCTATGCAAATGTTGCAATATCTGCTTGTCTGATCTCTCATACTTAAAAGCCATTGGCATAGTGATTTTCTTTAGGCTGGAAAAATTCCCCAACGTTTTGAATTACTAAGAATCATGATATCTCCAAGTCTCCAATTTACATTATTAGTCTTTCACTAATTGTGCATATCCCCTGTTGTCCTTTTGGTATCGATTAGGTCAATGCAGTATAAGTTACTCATTTACTGGTTATCAGTATTTGCTATATCTCTTAGTAACCCCAAATGCTACCATAAGTTATTTTGGAAATTGTTTGATTCTTTCTTAGTAACCCCAACTGCTACCATAAGTTATTTTGGAAATTGTTTGCTTCTTTCTTAGTAGCCCCAAATGCTACCATAAGTTATTTTGGAAATTGTTTGCTTCTTTCTCAGTCTAGCCATTTGGCTGGAGCCATGCATTAGGGACTTCTTGTCATGGGGTGGCGAGCTTGTTGTATCACTAGGTGATGATCTTGTCACAGAGTAAATGCATGGATATTACTTGATAACTTTTTTGAAGTAAAAAAAATATTTTTCATGTCCAGCACAAGTTTAACTGTAGGCTTTCAATTCAAGGACTTTAAGAGAGGAGTTAAAAACAGCTATTTTTTTTTTTCTTATGTTGACTTAACAACTTTAAACCTTACGTTGCTATGGATTAATGGCCATGAACATGTTTCTACAGTTTAGATTTAAATTTTAAGTTACGATGGCCCCACCATTGGCCTTAAATATGGATAATGTTTGCTCTTTTGCATCTCCGTCATATATATGGTGTGGGTTTCTGAATTTAAAATGATTAAAAATTTCTCTTTTTTGGTTATATTATAGTGATGTTTTACCTTATAAATGAATGAATTGTAGGTTCCATGTGCTTCATGTCTGGGTCTATTGAAATGGAAAATGTTTACATCCCTGATAATGAAGTAGGCATGTGGCAGTGGCTTTTTGGCAAGAGCATTACCAGTGTCGTTTTTCGCAATCCTGGTACAAGTGATGGATTTGTGGGAATTGCAGCACCTTCTCTTGCAAGGATACTCCCGGTTTGTACTTTAAATCATACCGAGTTTCTGTAGCTATTGCATTTTGTCTATGTATAAAGGTTACCAGTAGTTGATGTGCAGGACTATTTTGGTGGGATTAACTATAGCCACTGATTTGTGTTTGGTTCCAATTTATCTTACAGATTGATTTAGCAATGTTTGGAGGAGAGCTTTTATGCCAGGTAGAGCTGTCTTTTTTCACTTCAGTTATTTTTCCTTTTGCTAATTAAACTTTTAGTGTTCTTCCAGTTGCAGTTATTGAGTTTGGATATTTGTAGTTGCCTTTTCTTTTTTAATTTCCTTTTTTTTTTTTCCCTTTGGTATAATTGCCTTTTCTCTGCAGATTTCTATGAGCAACACTTTTATGTGACTTTGTCTAATTGTTTTGTAGCCAGATGCATTTTTGTGCTCTGTCAATGATGTGAAAGTCAATAATACAGTTGATCAGAGGCCACGCAATGTTGTTGCTGGTGTAGAGGTAGGATGATACTGAGTGTTAGCTTTCATTTCTCTCTTCTTTGTCTGTTTGTTTGTGCTTGCATACACCACTGGCTGGCTGCCAGCCTAGCTCTGCCTCTTCTGGCACCTAATTTTTTTCTGATTTGGATTTATGCCTCTTTGCGCCTTTTTTTTTTTTTTTTTTTTTTTGTCTCCTGAAATTTCCAAATAATCTATATTAACACTTCAATCTACTATAGGGATTTCTGAGACAGAAGCTAACCGGCCAGGGGCTTGCATTTATTCTCGCTGGTGGATCTGGTATGCATTTTTTATGTATATGTACTCTTGTCAGGATCTCAAAAGAGTTTGGTCGGCGCTAAATTTTGTGATTATGTAATTGGAGCTGAATGTTGACTAGCTTTTAGTTTGCTCTAGATTAGAGCATGTATTCGCCTGGTCTTCTACTGTGGCTGTGGTGTAATGCCATAGTGTTGTTCTACTGCTGTTGAATTCCCTAGGCTTGCTTTTGGCAAAATTCTGCCCATCATTGCCTTTTATTACTGCTTTTACCCTTTATAGTTGACTGACTAGCACATTATTCTTCCTGTATATGTTTATAGCATTTTGTTATGATCAATGTAAAAGTAGACTTATATCATTTTTGTGTCAATATAATATAGTTTCCTGGATGTATTATCATTTAGACTAATTAGTGGAACTTCATTTCCTTTTTGCTATAGTTGTGCAGAAAAATCTTGAAGTGGGTGAGGTACTAACTGTTGATGTGTCTTGCATTGTTGCCGTCACTACCTCAATCAATGTCCAAATCAAATACAATGGACCCATGCGAAGGGTGGTCTTTGGGGTAAGTTCCACCAATTATATTTGTTTTCTATGCTCTTTATTTGCTCACTCTGCATGTCTGCTATTCCCGTTCAAGATTTTTGGTTCTTTGTGGATTGAAACATCCCATACGTCCCATTTCAATAAAATGGCTGGCTAAGCAGCACGGTAGATAGTAATAAATGAAATGACTTAGAGAGCTATGTAATTTGAGCACCTAATACATTTGTGGCTTCTACTGAAGGACAAACCATTCTTATATATAGATGTTCTTGAGCTTTATTAGATAGTTTAACCATGAGGAGTCCTTGAGGCATCCCAGCGGTTTAAGACAATCTAAAATAACATGTTACTGGATTCACACTCTTTTGGTAGTTAAAACATTTGTACTTGTATAAATTGTTTGTTTTTTAGAACATTCTGTTCATAACAATGTTGAAATGGCAGGGTGACAATCTGGTGACGGCTGTTCTAACGGGTCCTGGTATTGTCTTCATCCAGAGTTTGCCTTTTCACAGACTTTCTCAGCGTATTGCTAGGTAATCTCCTCTTGAAACATAAGAGGAATACACCTTAGAGCTGGATTTTCACCCTTTTTAGTTTTTTCTTGGTTACCGGGGATTAAATAATTGAATGGTGTTCTTGTTTGCAGGGCGGTTACATCACCAAACATGAGGGAAAATCCAAAAATCTTCGTTCAGATAGCCATTTTCTTTTTTCTTGCCTATGTTGTGATTGTATCTTCATTAATCTTGACGGATGTTTGAATTTTGTTTGAACTGTCAGAAACCCGTAGAGTACTTCCTCTTTGTCATCAACTGTTAAGCTGCAGTCTAAATTAATCATGTACAACCAGTTATACAGAAACAGATGAATGCAAATATTTTGTTTCCTGGATATATTCAGTGTTACTGTTGAAACGTTATAATTCAATCGATGCCATTTACATATTGAAAGGAGACCAATCTAAGAAGTTTCTTTTAAATTTATCAAAAAGAAAAAAAAAAATTTTGTAATGTTCTCCCATTCATTCGGGACCTTTTTTGGCCCATGGCATTCATTATTAATATTCACAATTCATAAATTCCTTTTTTATTTTATATGAAGGGTTGTTTTTTTTTTTTAATTCACTACAAGTTATATTTTTACAAATTTGATTTATTTTTATTTGGCACCAGCCGAAACGGATTGGGCCTATGAGTGAATGGGCCGCAGTGGCCACATTGAAATAAGTCCACTCCAGCGTTATCCGGAAACAATTCGCCAATCGACAGCGCGAGAAGCAGAAACGCGTTCGTAAAAGCGAGTGGAGACGAGCTAACACTTAACCCGTGGCCCGTGCAATCCAAGGAAATCAATACTATCACCTATAAATACACCACGAACTCATCAGAGCAACGCAACACCACGCCATTCGGTTGTTGAATAATCAAGCAACTAGAATAATCTCCCTCGCTCTGTTTTGAAACCCTAACCCTAGCTATTTCAAATCTTTGATCTTTGAAAACCCTAGCCTTGTACAACAGACTTTGACATCGTTTTTTTGCTTTAATTTCTTCTTGATATTGTGGTGTCTTATCTGAATTCAATTCAACAGCAACTATTTGGTTACATCAAAGTTTCGCGTTTTGCTTCAGAGATCATCTTGCTTGATCGTGGAGATCACTTCGTCGGCCGCTAATTAATCAATTTTTGAAGATTTTGGTCGGCGGCGATTCTTTTAATTGAAATCCACTGTTTGGGGGTTTTAATAATCATTCTGTTCGATCTGCGATGTTTTCATTGAATTGAAAGAATCAACTGCGAATTTCTTGTTTGCTGTATGCGAGAAGGAGGTTTTCTCGGATGATTCGGGGATTTTGAAGGTTTCAGTCTGGTGTTGAAGAAATTAGTAAATTGCCTTAAGCAAGGCGTGAAGAAAGATTCAGCGGGATCCGTTGCGCGAATATGATTGGTTCGATCTTTCATTAGTTGCACTGAAGAAAATCAGAAAAAATAATTAAAAGAGAGACTTTTGCTTTTGTATTTTGTCATATATATATTTTTTGTTTGTTCGAGTTTTAAGTTCAGTTGAATATCAGGCCTTTTAATTTTAAGGCCTTTGATTATATCGTTCAATTAGTGTTTTTTTCTCCCCTTTTCCATATATTCTATTACAATATTTTATCAAATCAGAAAAAGGAATGGCTGTTTATTACAAGTTTAAGAGTGCAAGAGATTATGATTCTATCGCAATGGACGGTCCATTTATATCCGTCGGTACTTTGAAAGAAAAAATTTTTGAATCAAAGCATTTAGGCAGGGGCACAGACTTCGACCTCCTGGTCACTAATGCCCAAACTAACGAAGGTTGGTTTTTGCTTTCTAGTGATACATTTTAATAATCGTTTTTTTTTTTAAAGTTTGTTAATAATCGGTTTTTTTTTTTTTTAATTTTCTTAACAAACTTTTGGTTTCAAATAGTGAGATGAGTTTAGCTTTCTGGGTTTGGGATTTGCCCTAATCAATGATGATAGCTTTGCTGTTTCTGATTATGTGCCAAAATGAAAGTCATATGGCTTTTGGCTTTTTGCCTCAAATTGGTAGTTATGCCTAACAGATTTAGATCTGTAACAGCAAGGTTGTCTTAATCAGAAATAGGTCGTGGTTCATAATGAAACTTGATCAGAAATAATTTTCTATAATGAAATAATATTTATTTGGTAAGTGGGCTACAAGCAATGACAGTATCAAATGAAAGTATTGCACACATAAGCACTTGGGGTTATTGGATAGAGCAGAAAACTGAATTTAATTTAATGGCATATAATTCTGCTTTTCTTGAGTGGTTAAGAAATAGTTATTGGGGTTAATGTAGTTAGGCTGACATTTTTCTGACTGAGTTAAAAGGAATTGTGTGTTCTGGTGACATTATGTTTAATTCATGGGTCAATATCTTTGTTGTGTTTTATAGACTTCTTTCTCTTTGTTTTCCAATTTCAGAATATCTTGATGAGGCAATGTTAATTCCAAAAAATACTTCTGTATTAATTCGTCGGGTTCCTGGACGGCCTCGCATGCCGATTGTTACTGAGCCAGAGTACTTTCTCAAACCTTTGAATTAATCTTTTGGTTGTTGTAGGTCAAGGTGATAATAGATGGTTATGAAGATTTTTTCTGTTGTAGTATCATGATTGCATGACCTATGAGCCCTGATCCTGATGATTCAGGCAGTGTTTTTATATATTTTATAAGTAAAAAAATGCTATTGTCCTTGATGTTATTTGTATTGTCCATTTGCTCTTGAGCCATATTCTGGGGGGCTTTGGTGGGTTTACTAAATTTATACTATGCAGGCCTAAGGTGGAAACTGTGGTTGAGGACACACACCTAGAAAGGAGTAGCTTCCAGGCTGCTGATTCTTCTGTCATGATATATGTAAGCTTTTATTCTATTATATTCACTTGAGATTATATTGGGTTGTTATAAGTTGATGACTTGATCTCCTACTCATTTAACTAATATCGTCTTAAATGAACACAGAATGAGGACACTGAATGGGATGAGTTTGGGAATGATTTGTATGCAATTCCTGAAGCACCATCTGTGCAGTTGAGCAATCCACCTCTAGATGCTCCACCGTCAAATAAAGCTGATGAGGACAGCAAGATCAAGGCTTTAGTTGATACTCCTGCCTTGGACTGGCAGCGGTGAGAGCTCTTTTAGGTTTTTTCTGCCTCATTTTTAATTGTGATGATTTATTTATTTATTTATTTTTTGACTGCTAAAATGATATCCAATGCAGATTAGGAATTGCCTTTTTTTTTTTTTTTTAATTTTACATTATATTTTATCTTAAATTTTTGGATTGGATTTGCAGGCAAGCTTCTGATGGTTTTGGCCCTAGTAGAGGCTTTGGAAGGGGTATGGGAGGAAGGATAGGTGGACGTGGTTTTGGTGATTCTCTATACCTACATGTTTAGTTTAGTTTATTTTATTTTACATAGGAAATGTTAGTCTTTCACTGAATTTTTTTGCGCCCCTCTCTAGAAAAGTATCTTTCTTTCAGCAATTTTTTGTGTTTATCTGCCTATTATGTTGATTTTGGCTTATTTGAAGTTTCATTTCCATTTATATGTGTACTGTAAGTATACTACTAATTTGGCTACATAAAACTGATTCTTGGTCAATCTTCTGAGATCTGTCAGGTTTGGAGCGTAAAACACCTCCACAGGGCTATGTATGTCACAGGTGTAAGGTTCCTGGTATGTTTACTCCTAAAAATCTTTTTCCTTTCAGCTGTCCGTTTGTAAAACACCTACTTAGGGGTTTTAATTCTGATGCATCAATGCATTAATTTTGCTCTGTCTGTAATGACTTACATCTGAAGATGGGGCATGGATTTGAGTCTACTGCATCTACTGGTATATACAACCCGTGTTTGAATTTGAAACCTAAAATTTAACTTAGCTGTTGTTTGAACCAAACATCTTCAAAATAGATAACCAGCTCGTGGCAAAAGTATAGCCTGCGTTGAAACTCATTGGATAGAAACGGAAAAAGAGCCTTGATGATATGCTTGATAGCTTCTATCTTATTTGCATAGCAATCTTAAATTTATTTTCAAACTTCTAATTTGTTATTTTTACAACAAAATTAAGGCATCCAAAGGGTTGATTGTTTACAAAGAAGGCATCTTCAACTTTTTACCTTTCTAGGCAAACAGTGCCATTAAGGAAATTATTCAACCTTTCTGAATGCTTTGAAAGTCTTGTTTGGAATTTTGAAATATAATTGATATTAAAATAAAAAATAAAAAAAAAGCTTGTGCCACACAACATGTATGCTGTGTTTTGCATATACAGAACTTAAAATTCCTGCCTTCTAAAAGATGGTTAAACATTTTGTTGAGAAATATTCTCAATGTAGTGAAATTTCTTATTCAGGACATTTTATTCAGCATTGTCCTACAAATGGTGACCCAAAGTATGATGTCAAAAGATTTAAACATCCTACTGGTATTCCAAAATCAATGCTAATTGCTACTCCAGATGGTTCATATGCCTTGCCAAGTGGTGCAGTTGCTGTTTTGAAGCCAAATGAGTAAGTTTATGCTGCAGTTATGTTTACATTTTGTTTTCCTTTGACAGAATTTAGTTTTGGGCATATTGATTCATTGCAACCTATTGTAATATATACAGGGCTGCTTTTGAGAAAGAAATCGAGGGCTTGCCTTCCACACGTCCTGTTGGTGATCTTCCCCCAGAACTCCACTGCCCATTGTGCAAGGAAGTGATGAAAGATGCTGTGTTGACCAGCAAGTGTTGTTTCAAGAGCTTTTGTGATAAGTGTAAATTCCTTGTCATAAGCTCATATATTATGATTTTATCACTTAAGCATGATGATTTCTCTTTGTTGTATTATGAGATTCCTACCTATTACTTGCAGATATTTTGTCTCTTTTGCTCCTTGTTTTCACTGCATTATTATGTACGTTCTACTTAAATTGAAGCTGACTTCTGTACAACATAATTCAGGCATTAGGGACCACATTATTTCAAAAGGAATGTGTGTATGTGGTGCCACAAATATTCTTGCAGATGATCTTCTGCCAAACAAGACACTTAGGGATACAATAAACCGTATTTTGGAGTCTGGTAATAGCAGTGCTGAAAATGCTGGAAGTACTTTTCAAGTTCAAGGTCTGTATTAAGATACACGCCCTTCTATTTTCTGGATTTGCTTCTGGTTTAGCAAAAATGACTAATGTCATTGTTGTCTTGTAGATACAGACCTTTTATGTTCACTTTTTAAGTTTAATGGAATGACTAATTTCAGTGTTGTCTTCTTGTAGATATGGAATCTGCCAGGTTGCAGCCTAAGATTCCATCTCCTACTATGTCTGCTGCTTCAAAAGGAGAGGAAAAGCCATCACCTATTGTAGAAGAAACTCCAGTCATGAAGGAGACAGCTGAGGGAAAAGCTGTTATTTCTCCACGGCAGGTTTTGGAAAAGCCAAGAGCAGTAGCTAAAGCACCTGATGTGTCTGAAGCCACTCTTGAGTCAATGAGTGTGAAGGAGCCTGCATCACAAGGGAGTGCCCCACTGGTGGAAGAGGAAGTGCAGCAGAAGATGGCTTCTGGGGAGGCAGGTAACATTGCTCTGCCATCAATTTAATAGGTGATGCACCAATTTTGGGTAGGCTAAATCACCTTCTATTCAGTTATGATTTTATATAATTTATGCACAAAAAAACTTAATGTTCCTTGTATTGTTGAACTTTAGAAGAGCATGTGGAAAGAAAGTTTTTCACTGCAATAGAAATATTGTGTAAATTAACTGTTGAAATGAGGCATGATAATTGTCTAACTGGGTATGATGATTGCTTTGTCAGGAAAGAAAAAGAAAAAGAAGAAGGTTCGCATGCCTGCCAATGGCTTGCCTCCAAATGGTATGCTTGTTCTCTTCGTTAGGACAAGTTCTTTTTTTTTTTTTTGCGAATACTCTGAATTGTTTCTTTTTCTGATTGCTTTAGTAATTAATATGGAAACCTTCAATTAACTGTAAAAAAGACTTTTGTGTTTTGTGAATCGTTTTTGGTTGATTAAAAAATTTTTGGATGCCTTGCAGACATACAGTGGACAACCCCTCAAGATTTTGCAGCTGAGAGTTATATGATGCCTTTTGGCCCTGCAGCTTTTAATCCTTGCTGGACTGGAATTCAACCTGGGATGGAAGGATATGGAGCTCCGTTTGGTGCTGCCATGCCCTATATGGGTTATGGTATGGGCCCCTTGGACATGCCATTTGGAGGTGTCATGCCCCAGGACCCTTTCATGGCACAAGGTTATATGTTGCCCATTGTTCCTCAAAGGTATGCCTTGTTTGAACTGTTATGAGTGTGTTAGCAAAATTTGTGGCCTTTTGTTATGGATGACATATTTGCTGAATATGGATGTATTATTGTGCTGAATATTGATAAAGGTTATATGTGAACGCACTAGATGTATTTTCTTATATACAATCATACTAAGCACTTGTTTTCCTAAAATTTGCAGGGATCTAGCAGATTTTGGAATGGGCATTAATGTTCCACACCCACACCCACACCCACACCCACACCCACACCCTGTAATGAGCAGAGAGGAATTTGAGGCGCGGAAAGCTGATTTACGGAGGAAACGTGAAAATGAGAGACGAAGTGAAACGTAATATTATTTGCAAACTTTTTCTACTTTTGCATATCACGTTTGTGTTAGCTACATTTGATTGTTTGGTTCAAGAATTTAAATATTTCAAGTGATCATTACGTGAACTCTTTGCTGACTGCCTTACAGGATATAACTGCTAATTACGTTCAAATCTGTATTAACATGTCTTGATGAGCCTTGGTTAGCTAGTTGGTCCCGATTTTAGGATGAAACCTGAGCCGTTTTCTGTGTAGATAAATGGGTTTAGAATAATACTATGTGTATTTATAATTAGTACTAATTTGAGTACGAAAGATAATGTGTTACCATGTGTTAGGGTGTTATTTTTATATCTAATATAAAATTACCTAATCCCATGGGGATACATTATCATTCGTATTCATTATAAGTGCAAATAGTTTTATTGATGGGTTAAACAAAATTTCTCCTTCCCTTTCTCCCTTTCAAGTCTGTTGGGGAATATCTACAACTAGCATGGGCAACTGTTTGTGTTTAGCTTGCTATCTTTGTATCATATTAGTAGAACAAATGTGATTTATTTTATAGTATCACTGATTTTATAAGTTTTAAATGTTAGCTAAATATATATGGCATATTGCCATTTGGTTGCTTGCTGCTGTTACTGCAACTACTTATATTTGTTGATTGATGATTTTGGTCTGCTGTTTAATAAATATACTTTGCTGCAGGGAATTCTCTAGAGATCGAGACTATACTAGGGAAGTGAGCAGCAGTGCCGATATTTCTTCCATGAAACCCAAATCTGTATGTCTCTATATTTTTCCAAATTTCCCTTTCTTTTCTTTCTGTGTACTACAGCTGGTTTCTTTTAGTTTTGAGAAAAACTACTTGGCTAGATAACATCACCGAGGCAAGATAACAACTTTTTCACAACGGTGTTAGAAAATGGAAAGAAATTTTCTTCTACTGATGCATTTAGGATTAAATAATCTGGAATTTTCTCATTCGATCTTTTAGATGGGTTCCAAATTTATTGATTTCTTTCACTTCAATCTTAGTCTTTTTAACATTGAAGAAAACTATCCGATTGGTGGGGTACGGCGTGGGATGGGGATGGAACTCGGATCATTATCTACTTTCCCATCCCTAAAAGTTTTAATATTTCGAGAACAAAAAGATATAAAATTAGAAACATCTGAACCGAACATTGTTATTGCATCCTTTGATAGGGCATGTTTAGTGTGATTCGCCTAATTTGACAGTGAATCAATTTGGTTCAATGATTTAAATGAATTTAGAATTTGTGACTTGGATCGGATTAGCTATCAGATTTAAATTGAGTCAATTGAATCAGATGATCTGATTTGGGTTTTTAAAATATTGCTTTTTGACATACATATGACTAGTGAATAGGAGCTTGGAGTGCTGCATCTACCAATGTTTTTAAATTCGTACGAGCTGTTGCCTTGATTTAAGGTATGGTTGGACATGTGACATCAATATGACAGAATTTTAAAACAATGTGATGTCATGTTGACAATCGTACCAATTTGATTGGATGGTTGACTTGTAGTTTAATACTGTTTATCTGATTCATTTTTTAATGGAAATTGGATTTAACATCAATTTTTGGTTGGATCAGCTAGTTTGGGTTTTATAACTCTTCTACCGGGCGCTGATGTTTAAAATGTTTTAATGTACATAGACGTAATCAAATTTACATCCCGTTTTGAAAATGACTGAAAAAAACAGGTTCTGTTCTCTTTATCATCCTGAAGCGCCCAATCAAGGCGTGACCATGCTGTGAGCTTTTAGTCCTGCTTTGTAAGGACACACATGGAGATGAGTCAGTTGAAAAAATTTAATTAAAACATTTTATTGGTTAAAATGGCTATTCACTGACTTGCATTATGTCTTGCAATTGGCTGTACATAATCATGAAAGGCCCAAAATTGTTGGTCTGCTTTGTTCACTGAACATTGTTATGCTTTTGGTCGCAGAAACCAATTTCTCAAGCTTCAAGTGCTGCTGATCAAGACCACCATCGTCACAGGCCTGTGAGGTCATCTCCACAACCACAACCACCAGCACCTCCACCCCCACGGCCATCCAAGAGAAAGTCTGATCACCATCGTGACCGTGATTATGATCATGACTATGATCATGACCATGAACGTGAGCGTGAACGAGATCGAGAACGTGAACGACACCAGTATCATCACCATCACCGATCAGAGTCCTCTTCAAAGCCTTCCTCAGAATCGGTTAAACCCACTTCAATGTCAACAACAACAATGTCAGCAGCTGACAAAAAACACAAATTAAGTGTCTTTTCTCGCATTAGTTTCCCTGAAGAAGGTACCAACCCTAAGAAGCGAAAGCTCTCTACCTCTTCTTCAGCAACAGCAACAGAAGCAGCCAAGGTGTCCTCGAATGGATATCATGAGGACCACAAGCCATCTTCTGCAAAGCTACTTAAGAGTGGTGGTGGTGGTGGTAGTGTGGAGTATGAGTCGAGTGATGATGACAGGCATTTCAAGAGGAAACCTTCAAGATACGAGGCATCACCACAACCATCGTCAGCTGCGGAGTGGGAGGAGGAGTCACGACACTCGAGAGGCTCCACCAGGGAGCGTAAGCATAGGTAGATTGTGAGAGATGCAGAAATTTCCTGCTCTGTGAGTGGGCCATGGTCTCGTCTCTTTCGGGGACTTGTATAAAAGATGTACACGGAATGCCCTGTTCCGGAGGTTCATTGAGAGATGATTTTATTCATTCTCTTCTCTGCTTTGAATAAAACCGCCAAGTTTATTAATTTTATCTATCATATTTCATATAAACTCATTTCCGCTTGTTTTTTCAGCATTTTCATTCCAATTTACTTACAGAGACCTGTTATTGATAGACGTCATGTTTCTTAATAATAAAGCTATGTTTTTAGGCAATAACTGGAGTCAGCCTTTAAATGTAGACTCGTCAGGTGGGTGCACCCGAGCCAGAGGCTAAACGAGACTCCGATCCATTCAGACCTCAAGCAAACTTGGGTTGGGGCAACGCCTTCCTGCTGCATGTTCAAAGACCTTAAATTATTAATTTAAAAAAAAAAAAAGGAAAATGTTGAATCAAATTCGATCAACTTAGTAAAAATGTTAAATTTCGATTCTTAGGGCATTTTTTTAATATGGAATAATATCACAATTTAAGAAAAATTAAAACAATATTTAGCTCTATCCATAATTGTTAAAGCAATTATGATCCGGTTGGTCCAACAAAACTCTCGCTCTGTACATATATGAAAATTATGTGTAAAACTAAATTTAATATATATGTAAGTGCTCTCTAGCCTTATCTTTCTGATGATGGCGTAAATACTGTAAGCTTTCTATAAATAAAATTAATGTAAAAAGTGGTTTAATATTTAAATTTAAAATAAAATATATACTACTATCTAAATAATCAACAATTGAATGCATTCGATCTAATTAGTTCGATTATAAAGTTTTGTTTATTTTGGGTGAATGATAGCTTAGTTTGCTTTTATTATGTATGGTACAGACAAGACCAAAAAAAAATGATTTAAGTTAGGATTTAAGAAGTAAATCGAGACTTAATAAAAAATCATTTGATTAAAGACAAAAATATAATTTTCATAATATCTTTAAATGAAAAACAAAAAAAATTAAGATGTTAATTAAAGAGATAATTAATTAAAATAACTACTTTTTAGGGTATTATACAAAAATAATCTCCATACATAATGATTGCATTTTTTGTAATAAACTTAATAAAGTTAGACAAAATTATCTAGATATATAAAGAAGATTTTAATCTAGCTTAACCTATATCAAAATTCACATACACTACACATTGGAAAGCAATTATACATACCAGTTTTCTTATAATTGATCTCGATAAGTTTAAAGAATTTTCACACACATGATGGAAAATTTTTTTTTATTATTATTCATATAATGGGAAAAAACTTAGTGTATTATTTATCTTCATATTTTTATTGCTTATGATATAAAAATTTGTGTTTGCAATGATAATAAAAATTACAATAGATATGATTTTTAGATGTATGAATGTTATTATAGTTAAAAAGAGTTAAGATCGAATAATAGGAAAATCATACATTAAATTGCTTCATTTTTTTCACGAAATTTTGGGTATATTGAAAATTCAATGATTTTTTTTTTTAAAATAAAACCTAGGATTGTACATTGGCTTCATTTGGTTAGATTGAAAAAATAACATAAATCAACAAGAAATCCAATTGTTAGTTGCATCCTATGTTCAACTTGATTCACTCTCTAATAATACTCATCTTTTGTGGACACTCCTCTCTTCTCATTTTCTAAAAACATGCTATTTCTAATTCAAACTCAACTCCTCTTGCTGGATTGGTGGTCAACTTCTTTTGCACATTAATGATTGATGTTGCTAATGGGCTTGGAGTACCTTCTTATTTCTTCCTCGTTTCTACTGGAGCTTGTCTCCACCTTCAGATAAACCTCCTGAGTAGACATGATCTGGAGGCATGGATTTTTCCGAGTTCTTGGCCTTCTGCTAAGCCTCCTGATTAGACATGGTCAGGGAGGCAGAGAATTTAAAGAGTTAAAGGCGATTCCTATCAGACTTTTGCCTATGTTTTATGCTCAACAAGTACGGTGGGCAAGAAGATTAAAGAAAACTTAAGGGATCATTTTGAATTCATTCATAGAGCTCGAATCTCACGACTTTAATTATCTGATGAATGATGATGATGATGATATTCCTCCTCCTATTTACACAGTTGGACCGATGACTGATCTCAGGAGTGAAAGCTAATTAATCTCAGAAGGGTCACGCCGCCATGCGATCATGCAATGGCTGGACGATCAATATAACTCATCAGCTGTTATCTTGTGCTTTGGAAGCCAGGGCAATTTTGGAGAATAGCAAGTGAAAGAAATTACGAGAGGCCTGGAGCAAAGTGGCGTGAGGTTCGTGTGGTCACTGAGAGCAACTACCAAAAGGTAAATTCGCAAAGACCAGTATTGCCACATGGGTTCATGGAGAGAACAAAGGAGATGGGAATGGTGTACGGATGGGCACCACAAAAGACAGTGTTGGCTCATAAATCAGTAGGACTGTAATTATAGTTCTAATTTAAAAATTCAGTTCAAAACCAAATAATGAAAAGATCGGTCAAACTGATTTGGTTAAAAAACAAAATCCAGCACCAGCATAACTTCAACACTCATAACATAAATGAAAGATCATCATCACCAGTTCCGTGATCACTTACATAACCAAGATAACTCAATAAGGAGAATAAGCTAAATACCAAAGCCAAATACAAGACTCTAGGTTCCAACATCAACGAGAAAAGTCATGAGATGACTTAAAACAGACAAGGAAGCATTTCAGCGCCTGACCAAGGGTAATTATTTCTTTAATAGTTTCAACCCCAAGCATCTGAAAACAGAGTTTGGCATCTATCCAAATCCTAGTCTAAGAAACCCTGCAAAAAGGAAAAAAAAAAAGTGAAAACTTCAAATGAAAACAGAGCATAGAAGTATCCAAACAATCTCTTACAAAACTACATTGAACTGTATAACTAAATAGCTTGATTATTAATAGGTTGAGCAACCATAACTTTTTTATTTTAAAGCATCAATTACTTGAAAGTCAAATCTCAATTCTTGAAATATATTGTGAAATTCCTTGATGTCCCCACTACTAGTTCAAGGAAAAGAAAAAAAAAAACTACAACCAAGAAGAAAAAAAACCTACACAATTTCACCATAAGTGTTGAGAGTCCAAATCCATTAAGATCAAGTATATGTGGTTAAAGCACTTGAAGCTTATAAGTAAATAAGAAGCTGTGTGCTATACCAGCTATAAAACAGAATTTAATAGAAAATAGAAAAATAATATATCAACAAGATTCAACCAATTCACCTATGAGCATCAAATAAAATGCAGATAATACATTAAGAGAATAGAATAGACAATTTAATATATAGATGAAACCCTTGCTTATACTCAAAAGGCAAACAAATTTTAGCCTGTCCCCCAGCCCCTTTCCTAATGTTCTGTTCCTCCTTTCATGCTTTTGAACACATCAAACTGTCTTCATGCAATTTAAGAAACAACTACACCAATTTCAGGACTCATCATATGGAAATCACAGCCAAAAAACAAATCAGTCATTCAAGAAACAACTGAAATTATTATAAAGGATCTCTAAGCAGTTATCTTAAAAGTTCCAGAATCAAATTAAAAACTATACAAACTCAGCTCCCATGAAACAACAACAATTTCACATCTTTCAAATCCAACCTTTCCCAAAATAACCCTTACAACTTCTAACATGTATCCCTCATTTAAAACTATATATAACGCTAAATATTAAAAGTTGAGTAATTTGATCTTTACTATTAACAAAACCAGTTTTGTATTCAAATAAAAGGGCTTCTGTTGAATAACTTTCAATCCAATTTCAATCAGGTGATTTCTCATGTGAAATGTTGTATTTATAATTATATATTAAAGTAACAATTAAGCCACTCGCATTAATTCTAACAACATTATAAATTCAAAATCAATCACTAAAATTTTCAATAAGTTACCTTAATTTTGGCTGGGAATCATTCCGGTATTTCGTGCGTACGCAAAAATCCCTCCAGCTTGGATCACAGGCCCTGCATCACCAATTGGCTTCAATTTATACTCCTTACCCGTCGTGTGATTAATCAGACGGCTCTCAGCCATTTCAATCGTCACCACATCACCCGTCCTACACTCCTCACAAAGCCTTCCCTCCGATTCCAACGGATAAACTTCCCCCGTAGCAACCGAGTTCCTGAAAAATATCCTCGCGTAGCTCTCCGCAACAACCGCCGAAACTCCAGCCGCTCCCAATGCCACCGGCGCGTGCTCACGAGACGAGCCGCACCCGAAGTTATCACCCCCGATTACGATTTTGTATTTTGTTTTGGTTTCATTTTGGTCAATGAAGCGCGTGGTGTAGGTCGAAGGGAGTCCAATTAAAGCGTAGGAGCCCAGTTTTTCGTATTCATCGGGCTTGGACGGGACTAATGTGAGGTACTCGGCGGGGATGATTTGGTCAGTGTCGATGTTGTCGCCCACCACATAGCAGAGGCCGTGAAATGTGTTTGTGTCTGCGTGGGCAGCATCATTAGCAGCGCGTGAAATTACAGAAGAGGCGCGTGCAGCTTTGGAGGCAGTTGAGGCCGTGAAAATAGCCAGCGAGGTGGAAGAGGCGGTGGGAAATCGAAGTAAATCTGAGAAATGATTGATAAAGAGCTTGGCGTTGGTTTTGGGTGTAGGCAAGGAAGTGAAGGTTTTTGGAGAGAAAGAGAGCGATGAAGCCGCCATTTTTGATTGAAGAGCAAGGGTGGAAGACACGAATCACCGATACAAATAAAAATCAACCAGTGCCTGCTGTCGCGTAGTGCTTGTACCGTGAGGCTGCGTTTGGATCGAATGATTTAGTGTCTGTTTAGGATCCAAATCAGTAGAATCACCGATACAAATAAAAAGGCCAAAGGACATTTTCCCACCCATAGTTTCAGGCTGGGACAAATTCCCACCCGCTTAAGTTTAAAAGTCCAAAGTCCCACCCATTACCTATTTTTTATATTAAAAATAATAAATATACAGTAATAATCAGGGGTATTTTTGTCTTTTTAATATTAAAATTTTATAAATTAATAAAATAAATTTTATATAAATATAAAATATTAAAAAAAAAAAATTAAAAAAAATTTTAAAAAATTAAAAAAAATTTAAAAAAAATTTGGAAACCCAGCAGCCACCGCCGTCGGCATCGGCGGCGGTGGCGGCCGATAATAGAACCAGGTGGCCATTTTCGGCCACCTGGTTCCAGGGCCTCCCCGATCGGTGGAGGCGGCCAAATCGACCGCCTCCAGTTTCGGAGGAGGCGGCCAGATCTGGCCTCCTCCGCCGAAAATAAAGGCCGAAAACGGCCGTAAAGGGCCGACCTTGGCCCCACTGGCCGTTTTCGGCCTTTATTTCGGGGGGAGGCGGCCAGATCTGGTCGCCTCCTCCGAAACTGGAGGCGGCCGATTTGGCCGCCTCCACCGATCGGGGAGGCCCTGGAACCAGGTGGCCGGAAATGACCACCTGGTTCTATTATCGGCCGCCACCGCCGTCGGTGCCGATGGGGTGGCTGCTGGGTTTCCAAAATTTTTTTAATATTTTATATTTTTATTATAAATTTTTAATTTTTAAAAGGGTAATTTAGTAATTTTAATAAAATAATAATAAAAAAATAAGTGATGGGTGGAAGTTCGGGCTTTTAAACTTAAGCGGGTGAGAATTTGTCCCAGCCTCAAACTATGGGTGGGAAAATGTCCTTTGGCCATCCAAATCAGTAGATTAACCTAAAGCTTCATCTCAATCAACAGTCTTATTAAAGTCGAAATTTAGGTTAAGTGTACCGTTTTCAAAAGTTGATTATGTCTTATTAAACCCATAAGATTTACTTAATTTTAATGAAAATTAGCTGCATCTATTATGTGTTGATTTGTATAATTTGTTATGAAACTGAGTAAATAGACCCTTTTTACTATACAAAAATAAATGTGTGATCGCATAATACTACTTATGTGCGAATCAATAAAACAATTCTAATTTACAAAAAATTTTAATGTCACTTGGTTTTGGTTGTAAAATAATAATTTTTGTGTTTTGGCCTATAAAATAAAAACATTTTTGTAAATAATATAATCACAATGAGATTTAAGGTCACTTGTAATTTTAATTAAATACAAAGGGTTTTTGTTTTAAAATTTTAAAAATAATAAAATTATAATTATCTAATAATATATTAATACTTAAGTAGAATATAATAATTATATTATTTTTATATTATTAACCACATCATTTGGGTGATAACAATTTATCAACTTAATTAATAAAATAATAATAATATAAAATAAACTTTGGGAGTAAATCTAGATTTGGCCTCTTGATTCGATTGAAGTGAACATATCTAACCGCCTTCTGTTTTGGCTGAGACAGTCAGATTTGACAATGTCTTTTAGTAATCATGGTAAAAAACAATTGTTAGGGTTAAAGTCAGCTAATTTTGACTATTTTTTCTGACAAAAATAACTAAATTTGATTGTTTTCACCAAAACAAGAGGTAACTATATCTGATTGTCTCCGTTAAATCAGGAGGCCAGATCTAACCTCCATTCGAATTAAGCGGCCATCTAATTTTATTAGTAACGACCATCGTCACTATCACGATAGTGGTGACTAGCTCTTTTTTTTTTTTAATTTAAATATTTTTTTAAAATTTTATAAAATTTTTAATATATTTATATATTTAAATATTATTTTATAATTTTATAAAATTTTATTTTTATATTATAATTTTATAAGTTTTTATTTTTAAATGATAATTATTAAATATTTTATTATTAATAATTAAAATTAATCGTTGATTTTGATCAATAACTGAGATTTTAAGCTTTTAACATTAGAAGATAAAATTCTGTTTGAGACCAAACTATTAGCGGAAACAAACCCTTTGGCCAAAGAGCTACTATTGATGGGTGTACGTCAACCGTGGAAGGCGTTGGAAGCTTCCAGACTAAGTCCTTATTCAGCCCCCTGCCTCACCAACATTTTGATTCTTAGCATCTGGGGTAATGTCCTAGAGATACAAATCGGTTGGGTCAGCCCAAAATTTTTTTTGAAGGCTAAGACACAGTTCAAATCTACAGGTTAACGAAGTTATTATTATTATTTTTTATATTTTTAAATATAATATATATTCCATATATTTAATTTAAAATAATAAAATAACAATAAAATTTTGAAAAAAAATTATTTGGATATAGTTCGTAATAAAAATTTTCGCATGGAATTGTCAGAGACCAAACTTTTGATGTGACAACTGATTTTATCCCATTCAACATAATATTCCCAAACACGTGATATAAGAACCATGAAGAACAGCAATGGACTTGGCCCATTACTCTCGAGATTGATAAGTTGGACACCATGGACTATAAACCCAACGGGCAACGACGTCTGAATACCGAGTTTTTCTGTTAGGGCACGCAATTTAAGTAGACGGCCCAGATCTCTTTTTCCTGATGACTCTTCCTTTATAAGACTTTGGCTTACAAATCCTAGCTTCCTCCGAGGGCGAAAACCCTAGTCACACAGCGCACTTCAGCTCTGATCCAATGGGTACTCTCTTCTCTAGCTATGCGAACTTCTACGTAACTATA
The DNA here is from genome assembly GCA_026122585.1 of Anacardium occidentale. Lineage (NCBI taxonomy): Eukaryota > Viridiplantae > Streptophyta > Magnoliopsida > Sapindales > Anacardiaceae > Anacardium > Anacardium occidentale. The sequence goes on along the minus strand of JAJEJH010000391.1, from coordinate 95,097 downwards.
CTTAGTTTATTTGTTTTCTGAACTTATTGTGTATGTTGTTTGATACTTTGTAATAAATGTTTTTGCGTCACCCCGTTTTATTGGTTTAATGAGTGAACAATTTTAGTTGTCTCTACTAATATCTATGGAGATTGTAATGGGTTCTGTGATTTAGTTTTCGTGAACATATATGCATGTTTTATGTCTGTTTTATAGTGGATGTGCAGCTTTAGCACAAGAAAAGACAACGAAAACAAAAACAGGTGTTCTCTTTTTTTAATATTATTGGTTATGGTTAGTGCTAAATCTATAATTATATTTTGGATTGACATTTATTCAATAGGCTGGTATCCTGAAATTTATTATGCACAAAAGAAATTTGATTTTCTAGGCATAAAATAGGGTGATTGTTCTCTAAAATAATACATGTTGTGGTGGAAGATAAATGTCGGTAGTTTTTGAATCATGATTAACTTATTTTTAATTATTTTTATTGGTTTCATGGGAACAGGGGCTTACACGTATGTCTCAGAGTTATGGAGGAAGAAGCAATCTGATGTAATGAGGTTCTTGCAGAGGGTGAGGTGTTGGGAGTATCGCCAGCATCCTTCAATTGTTCGGGTCACTCATCCTACTCGTCCTGACAAGGCCCGTCGCTTGGGTTATAAGGCCAAACAGGTAATATCTTGGTCCTTGTTATGTTCTAGTTAGAAATCATAAGCCTTATATTTATTAAGCTGCACTGATTTACTTTAGATCATTACCTCTGAACCCATCTCTGGTGGTTCTGGGTACTGTCATGCTCATTGCAGAGAGAGTCCACATTAACGGTTTTATTTAGACTAGAAAATTGCAGCATTTTACTGACTGGTCTAATATTGTTTTAAGGGAGGTACAGCTGGCACATGTAATTAAAAGAATCATAAGAAGTTGTCTATTTTGTGTTGCATATATAGATCATGAGCGCGTTGGAAAGGAATAAAATTATTGTTCCTGAACCACAATAGGGGCTTGTTTGGGATGTGTGTCATCCTTATAATTATGACTACTGAGGTTTAAATCATGATATTTTTTGTTTCATCTTGCTGGTTAAGCGGCATCTTGATGCATATTCATCTCTATATGGGGTGCTATGTACAATGATGGGGTGCTTCCTGAGACCAGCTAAATTAAATCAATAATCGATCATCTGACCAAGTGGATTCTGTTATCTTGAATTTCACTTTTGTCTCGATCCGATACATCATACATCATTTGGGTACTTTCCAAAATCTTGCATCATTAAGGCTCATTCATTGGTTAAATTAATTATTACATATTTTATTCCTGTTTTGTGATGCTTTTATAAGTTATAGTATGCGTATTTGCAGTTACTATAATTAATATTTGGAATGTGTTGGTACGGTGAGCATCTTAAAGGAACATCGGTCAATTCATTTTTGTAATGTGAATTACTTAAAGACTTAGTAACACGACTTTGATTAACGATAGTGTTTGTGATACACTTTTGTTTTTCTTTGTCTGTATAACTCTGTTTGTGTATGTTCCTTTAGTTATATTGTACAGTAATCTATGATATAACAATGAACTGAATTGTTGCTAACCAATTTATTGTTCTGTTAATACTGTCCTCTTTGTAGAAGCAGTTCAATGGTTATTTTGTTTTGCAGTTAATGAATCTGGTTAAATTGGTTTCTAGGGTTATGTCATTTACCGTGTTCGGGTAAGACGTGGTGGGCGTAAGAGGCCGGTTCCCAAGGGTATTGTGTATGGTAAGCCGACCAACCAGGGTGTTACTCAACTGAAGTTTCAGCGGAGCAAGAGATCAGTTGCTGAGGAGCGTGCCGGTCGTAAGTTGGGAGGTCTGAGGGTTCTTAATTCGTACTGGATCAACATGGTTTGTGTACTAATTCAAATTTATAATTGCACATCCGACTTTATTTTCAGTAGTTGTTGGATATGGGTGTTTTAAATGCCACATTTTCTTAATGCAACTCTTTGTAACAGGATTCCACTTACAAATATTATGAAGTAATTCTAGTTGATCCTGCTCATGGTGCTATCCGTAATGATCCAAGAATCCATTGGATCTGTAATCCTGTCCACAAGCACAGAGAACTTCGAGGCCTCACTTCTGCAGGAAAGAAGTACAGAGGTCTAAGAGGAAAGGGACACTTGCACCACAAGGCTCGTCCTTCTCGCAGAGCTACCTGGAAGAGAAACAATACCCTCTCTCTTCGTCGGTACCGATAATTGTAGCCTATGCTTGGTATTACTATCACAGTTTGGATTTTGTCGCGAGGACTTGGACAAAGCTGCCATTTTTGAGTTTTTGATATTGAAATACTTGGAGCCTGTTATATCTGGAAGTTTTACAATCTTAATTATGATTCTCGAGTTCATAATTTTGCAGTGAAACAGTTATTTCAAGATGTGTGGTTCTGGGTTTAAGATATTGTTCTGTTTAGTAGGAAATTAATTGAAAAAAAGGCTATCGATCACTTTTCTTATGTTTCCTTCAGTAACAATTGTTATCGACAAACTTACCATGTGGACGGGGAGGCATTGAAAGCTTCCAAATCCGTCGGTTCCCCAAGCTGTTTTCCAGGGCTTAGATATGCGAATATATAAATATATAACAAAATGATTTATTTTATTTTCACTAATATAAAATACTTTCCAATTATGAACATTAAAAAATAAAATTTCTTTACTTGAAAATGTGAAAAAATCATCATTTAGTATTTAATCGAAGTTTGGGTGGGAAGTAGTCACTCAGCCTTTCAATAGTGTTTCAGGGCTTTTAATATAAACATTTATAGAGAAGATCAAATATCTAGTGAATATCTCAATCACTTTTATATCTCGTTAAATTTCCAATAATATAGCAACTTCTTACCTGAGTGCAAACGTTATTCCAGCATCTCAACGAGAAATATCTCTTCCTGTTGGAGGCATATTATTGGAACGTTTGAATGATGAACTTCATAGCCTCCTGTCAATGTAACTCTCCTTGAGACTCTGCAATGCTTGTCGAATTGCATCCTCGTCTTGGTTGGAGTATTTTAAGCATAGAAGCCGTTGAGCAACGTGGTAAGCCATCTGGAGTTGATTATATTGCATACAGTTTACTTCCATTCGCTGTACCTCCTGGACATTTACAAACTAAATACAGTTTACCAACAGGGTCCAAAATTGGGTTGGGTTTGAGCTTCTTCGTGGTTTCTACTATGGAGATCCAAGGTTCTAAGTGCATGTAGTAAAATTTTTTCCTTCTTTTCAAATTATACCATTCTGAATGACGGATAAAATCTGTTGTTTCCGGGGGTGGGGAATAATATCATGGTAAGATTTGTAAAACTTAAAATGCCAATGATCAGAAAATTGTGAATCAAGAACAGCTCAATAAAAATCACCTTGGCAGTGATCCTTGCCGTGATACTTTTGGCCATTTCGACCACCGAGCTTGGAAGTCCTGCAACTTCTGCTAGTAGAAGGCCATAGTGTGCGACATGTCTTTGCCCCTCAGTGAGTTGAAACTGAGTTTTATGTAAATCACCATCAGTCAGCAACCAAAATCCTATATATTAGAATTGACAAGATAAAGTCACCTTGAAATCTAAACGGTTATTTCTTATATCAACATAGAAGTGAACAACTTTCACATTCGAATAGATGGTTGCTAATTCGCACAGATTCTCCATATGTGTGGCGAATATTGTAAACCTGTTGATCATGACAGATCATAAATCTTTGCAAAGAAGGTTTGATTCCGTCAAGGGATCTTGATAATAAAATAGAAAAAAGCAGTGCAATAAGTTCTCAGATTTTTATGTGCTTTTCAACTTCTACGACAAACTTCAGACATGGTAGTGGAAAAATTGGATAAGTTGTTACGCTTTCAATGATAAGAGGTGCTCGCAGCAGCTCCATGCTATTGCAAATCCATCAGAGGAAGAAGTAGCCCTCCCGAGCTCATCCATCACTATCAGACTCCTACACAATAACAAATATTTTTGTAACTATTGTACATTCCAATGAGTTCTGACCATCATATAGTCCCTTACCTTTGGGAGACATTCTGCATGACAAATGCTGTCTCTTTCATCTCTGTCATGAACTGTAACATGCAAGCAACCAAATAAATCCTTACTATCAAAATCAATTTTTTCAAATAGAATATGCACAAGAAATTAAGATAACCAGGGAAAAAAGGGAACTTCATAAGCACAATATTTATGGTCCTATAATCAATGAAAAAGATATTAAAGAATGCCGAAGAATAAATGATTAGGGCTATAACAGTTTTTCGGGAGGTGCATGAAAGAGGTACGGAGGTTACATAGCAACAGAGGAGTGGAGGACAGAAAAACAATTAGAGAGGAAGGATTTAGTAGGATAAGGAGGGGAGCAACTAGTAGTGTGGATTAAGTTTGATATGAAGTGATACGGAGGCTTCCAACTCCTCAAATTGTCAGGGTTATCTATTGTCAATTTTTGTTTTAATTCTTTCCTTTAGTTCTGGCTAAGAGTGAATAGTGTATAATCCTCTTGAGTAGAAAATAAAAGGTCCAAATATTCGAAATCAACTTTGCTCTGTTGTATGTTTGTCTATCCGGTTGGGTTTTGTAGGTGAAAGCTTAACGAAAAGCATGAGTGGCATGTAATTTAATTCAAAAAGACAACCAATGTTCAATTATATCTTTTATTTTATGTGTGTAAATAAGATTACCCAACTCTTTTTGAGATGTATTATGATTCTATAGCCCAATATCACCCACCTAGCCTATTCTGCTGATTGAAGAAGCATGTTCACAGACACTGCCCATCCCCAAGAGATCGCCAGAACTTTTTAGTCTAAGACAGGAACCATCTAATCACAATATTCAGTAAGAGAAACCTAGAAGAACAACTAAATTAAATGCTCTACTTAAACATTTCCAGTACAGTCAGGTCCTGTGAGGAAAGAAAGAACAGGATACAATATTGAGGAAGTTCTAACACACCAAAGATTCTCCTATGATATCAGTCAGATTCTAATAATGAAAATGAACATACTGAACAAATACATCAAAGGTCTTCATTAAACCCTTCCATACTTCAGACAACAGTGGCATGTCACAACTCTTTAAACAGCTTTTTCTGTGCCAAATTATTTAGGCATTGTGGCTAACCATCCTATTCAGCAGTCAGCAAAGCCCAATAATCAAATCAACACTACCAAAAATTCAAATGGGGTTCTAACCAAAATTATTTGAGGTAAATAAAAGAAGTATCATGCACAAACAAGGCAGTTTTTTTCCCATTTCCCTTCATTTTGGTCGGGAATAGAGGTCATATATTAGAGAACAAGATCTAACAATTTGCAACAGTGGAGTTTGGAAATCATACTGTACTAGAGTTGGATTCGAGATTATCCACTGTACCCATCCTTGTAAATATACGATCAACAACCCTTATTGTTGAGAAATTAGCAGGCACATAACAACCTATCTGAGCAAGAATAATAATGAGACAGATTTGTTGAAGATAAGTGCTCTTTCCACTCCTGAAGGAAACAAGAGATGGTATCAAAACACAAGCAAAATACAGCACTCAAGCCAAACTTATTTTTTCTGAAAGCCAGAAGTTTATATGGAAGGGCTTTATAACAAAATAAAGTAGCTGACATTTGAATTTATGTTGAGGTCACCCCTGCAGAATCCTAGGCTCACACCCCTAACATTTAAATATATGTTAAGACACAATTTAACTGTGTTAAATGCAGAATTTACCCCACATTTGCACTCAGTATTTCTCTTATGCTAGTTTACTTCAAACTCTTTGCAATAAAATCCTTCAACTACTCTAAATTTGAACAGTGGGATGGTTTTATGATGGGAGAGGCATCGCATTCCATTATTCCTAGATAAATTTTATCTTGTCAATCCATCAACTCTTCACATTACTAGATCATCAGCCCACCAATCTTATGATTGTATGCATGTGAAATTGGGTGCAATGAATGTCAAAAGTTGAATAAAATAAAAAATCATCTTGTTATTTTAACCTTTATCTATGCTCCAACAAATCAATATTAGAAAAAGACATGGTGCATTACATGACTTCGACTTATGCCAGAAAAGATTTCATACATACATATTTGGGCCCATGACAATCAACATGTTTGATGCTTCTGTTACAAAGATATTGTTGGCCTACAAAGGAAGAAATTGACCAACTTTTGAGAGCATGGCTGAATTGAAGTAAAGGGAGTTGCAAAAACTTCATATAAAAAAGAATCTAAAATAAGCAAACAAATAATTACAAGATAAATTAACGTACAACAAAATCATTATGTATGCTCTCTAGTATAGGATGTCTGCCAGAATCAATTGCAATTGGGCCATTCTCTGCCAGTAGCACACAATATGAAGCATTAAGTTACTGAAGGGCAAAGTAATATAAATTAAAGAAGAATTACTGACCTGTAAATTTTGGTCTAGTATATCGGTCAACAGGCTTAGTTGATATTGTATGAGCAAATGAATTAACAATCATATCCAACAGGCACAAGACCTCTGCGAGCAGTGTCAGCGCAGAGACATCCTCCCTTATTGAGTCTACCAGTGCTATATATCGTATAAAATTACTGTAAGCAATCAAGTAATTATAGCAATATGTAGCAAAATGTTTTTTTAAATTCAGATTTAGAATCTGACATGATACAGTTAAACAAAAAGTAAAAGCAGTAATTTAGAGGATAATTAGAAAAACCAGTAGGGTATGAATATAAAGAATTCGTTATATTACATCTTTAAATTTTATTGCCCAGCATGAGAAAAGATATGCATTGAGAAAGACATACATGAAAAGAAATATGCCAGCTAAGTGTTATAACAACCATGACTGCAAATGCTTCATTATCCTCTCTCACTAAACCTCACTGTACTAGGTCACTTATCCCCTCTTGATCCCATCAAAAGCATATGTGAAGAAAAATATGCCAACCAAGTGTTGTGATGATTATTTCCTACAAAGCTAATTTTTTAGAAGCATCTAATAACTGAAAATCCAAATGGGAAATTGAACAAATCGCAGGGATGTGAATTCACATAATATATCCACCCAGCAAGCAGATATTTGCATAGTAAAATAGTTGTTGCTTAATGAGCGCCATGCTTCAGGAAAAGAGCCTTAAAAAAAAAAAGCACTTCACAGCATCAAAAGTCAATTAGTTTCAATGGAGTATTTGGAACTCAAGATACCAAAATTATAAGATAATAATCTATCACAACCTTCCAGGCAAACTTCTGTTCGTATATAGCACTCCCCAGCTGCAGACTTGTTTCTGACATTCAGCTGAAAATTTAGTGAAATAAAGAAAAACTAATTAAGATAATTTCAAGATTCACAAAGACAACTAATGCAGAAGCCTCTGTGTGTGTGTGTGTGTATAATCTATATATGCGTGTGTGTGCGCAATAAAAAGAACACAAATATCTATGGTCTTACAATCAATGAAAAAGTTCTAGTAACTGGGATAAATTCTTATCATATTAAGCATTAGTCTTCATCAAACAAAAAGCCAAAATCGATAATTTATCAAGAACTTAGCTAAAAGCTATCTCTTTTGCAAACGATTATGTATAATTATTAATGACATGCTGCAATGAACAGGGAGAAAAAGCTGGATCTCATTATTTTTTTGTCTTCGAGGATTGTTTATCTTCTTCTCAATGTGTTTTTCCTTTGAATATATTCGAATAGATCATCAAAAGAACTCATTCAACATATACGTACACTGATAGAATATGTAAATTTAAATAAGATTATTAACTTGAATATATGGATATGGAGTTCGTTAACAAAATGAAAAAACTTACAGAAGCGAGTTCTAAAGTTGAGCAATGTACATTGTTCCCATGTTTCACGACCTGATTAATGTCTCAAAAGCATATAAAAATAAAAATTAACAAATTGAGGAGATATTTCAATAAGAAAATAAGAAAAACCTATGTACCTGAATGAACTTGCTTGGAAGCTTTCCTTGAATGTCTTTATGTGGAATGCTAAAGTAAAAGCCTTGTCTATTGTTAAAAGGTAGCTTCAAATTTGGCAGCTTGAGCTCTTCACGATACTTGTTCACCAGATTATGTATAGCTGTTAGTTAAATTTTCATAAGCTTTTAGATAATGTACAATGACCTCCCAAAAGCAAATATAGAAAAAAGAAAAATAAAGAGAGTAAAAAAATAGAAAGACAATAAAAAGAGGTGCCAAATAACACAGAGCAAAGTTGAACTACATGGCTAGTGTGAAAACCTTCACTAGTATCACAAAATGATCTCCGTGCAATATCTAAAAGACCATCGATTCCGGCCTTGACAGCAAAACACTGCTGTGTGCGAGCAATGAATGGAACCCGGGCATGAAGCACATCTTCATCAATTACCTCTCCAATTCTGAATAATATAAATTAAGCTTCTCAGAAAAACTTGTTTCCAGTTACTGAAACCCTGATACTGTTGTTTACCATGCTATACATCAATAATAGGATGTCTTCAGACACACTAAAACACTACAATTGAGAAAGTTTTAAAATCCTTATAAGACAATCCCACAACAAAAATTGACTGCATAATGGTACTTGAATATTAAAGACTCCCAATCTTAATAGAAGAAACTAAGTTTTTTTCCATTGAGGTAAATACCAAAAATAAAATAGAACTTAGGTAATATCAGATAGTATTATGATCATGAGCACCATCATCATCGTAGTCGTATAAGTTTGTTAAATTGCTTCGGTTTGAGATGCATGATGCCCCCTTATTTCTTCTATTTAGTCTTGTTCCTTCCCTAATTTTTGTCAGATTTAGCTAATTGGAGTCGGGCAGTAAATATCAATTGAGCATGGCTTCTAGACAGAAGGAAATTTAAAGAAAACTTTTAAACCTCCAACCTTATTTTCCAACCTCATTTGGTATCAAAGATACAACAGAAAAGAACTTGAAAGTTGCATACTAAATTAAAACTATAAGGACTATGGATGTGCCTGTTTTGTAAGAAAAAAAAAATGAAAAAAACATGAAAAGCTAAAATGAATGTCTGAAACATACAGGCTATGTTTTTAAGTAATTGATAAGCTAGAGAGAATCTCCTGGGCAATGACGAGGCCCAGCTTGAGAAAATCTATGGAAGGCAAAAATAATGTACTAAATTATCAAAATTAATATTATTAATACTGTAAAAAAAACTACACAGAAAAGCTTAATTTCTGCTCGAAAGATTACTTGTTAGTAGTAATTTTAGCCACTTAGAATGTACGAACTCAGAAAAAAAAACGTGGCTTAAATGTCCGAACTCTTAAAATTTTAGACACATGAGCAGATAGAGAGACATATAACCCATCAATCAGATCAGGTATGGCAACACACCTCTTTCTGATAGAAGTATATTTCTCGTTTTGACAGACAGATTTGTATATGTTTGCCAGAAGAAAACTTCGTGCGTCCTTAAGCACCTAAAATATTTTAAAAACATGGAATTTTAAACATGTTTGACTAGAGTTAGAATCGTAACTGTATAATGGAATGCAAATATTTTAACCTTTGCGAGTAAAGGCAAGGCATCCAAAGCTGTTTTAAGTAGAATGATGCTTGATATCAGTATTTGGCTCTTTCTAGCATTCTCAACATCCATGATCTTACTAGTAACTTTCTTCTGCTTGAAGCAGAAGTGACAAAGTACCCTATCTGAGGGAGTATACAAGTCCTCTGTTAGATGGAAAGCAAAAATGGACTGATTCACAGAACACTAGAACAAAGAATCTTGCATTTGTTATAGCTATTTCTTTCATTCTCTTCAACCTACCTGTCTCCTTTGGAAACTTACGGAGAACCTGGGAGAGTCCAAAGAATAGTTGTTCATTGCTCATTAACTCATCCTGGGATCAAATATTGAAAAGACATATTCTGGCTTGAAAACAGATTTGTTTGGACAGTGCCATCACGAGATTGAAGAATTAAAGCAAAACCTTAACTGAAATAGACAAATTTAGAGTAATATTTTACAAAAATTAAAAAATATTTATTTATAAAATGTTAAAAAATGAATACGAATTTATATACTAATGATGATGTGTCGCTATATGATTGAACGTTATTTTAACTCTAATTTAAAATCGTTTAATCATATAATGACACATTATCATTAGTACACAAATTAGTACTAATTATTAATATACATAGTTTTATTGTTGCTATTTATTTAGTTTTACAGTGAGACCTTGTGCAATAAGATAAATAAATGCAACTTAAGCTAGCAGTAGCATTATGCCTATGGTTGTGAACTTTGACATGTAAAGATTTTGACAATAATATTGGTGATAAGACATAATTGCATGGGAACTCACCAAATGTAACAAATGTTCAATACTATGTGCATGTGGCTCATATCATGTTTTCCAGTCCTACACTTCCTCACAATGCACCAAAAATTTTATGGAAAATAAAAAAGCAAAGATTAGGAGTGAACCAAAGCAAAACGTCACTTTTATCAATTGCACCACAAGTGTTCAATCTAATGATTATAGAACAACTATAACGTTTCATTCATGTTTTTGCCAAAGTTGATGTTGCACAGTAATACATTGAAGTATCACTTCTCAACAGTATATTTCTTTCCCTGGGTAGATACAGAAAACATTTTTTGTGTCGTAGATCTAAAGAAACAATAAATTTTGAATCTAACAAAGAAATTCAAAGATAGTTGAGCATAGTTTAGGAATATGAAGTGTCTTCTGAGATAGGCAGCTCTACTAGCTAAATCCAAATGTAAAAACTAACCAAACAATCTAGACGAGTGTTGATAGTTTCAATATCTTTTAAAGGCTGCAAAAGATTGGCACGGAGTAGTCTAGTCCTGGAAAAAAAATCCCAAAGAACACCATATTATTAAATTTGAATGAGGAGCATTTTAAAAAAGACAGGAAATAAGCTCGGTTGCTGCATTGCTACTTGAAGAATCTGAAATCTTACGTACTAAAAGTATGCGCAAGTTTATCTTGTGAGGAATAATCCTTGAGAAATACTTACGCAGTAAGTGCTGAAATTAAAATTTTAGAAAAGTTTTTTTTCTTGAAAAATAAGTTGGAAGCGGTTGATAATACAACATGCTGGATTAGCCATCTTAGTATTGATCACAGACCCTCCAATAGTTTTTGTAGTCTTGAGCATATGGAACAGACTTCTTTTCTTGTTGCTTGAGCCCCAAAGGGCAAAATGCAGTGGCTCAACAATTTCCAGATTCTGGACACTGCCATAAAACTCAACTGTTAAAGTAGCAACGACTTAGAAATGAAATTTAACTATCACTTTTTTCTACACCGACTAACATAATTATAAATCTGATTAATGTGATATATGCAGGAGTAGTAGCAATGAAAATTTCCTGAAAAGGAAGCAGGGGTACCTGGTAGCATCAATATTCATGTGGTCAAATGAACCGTTAAAAGTTACCTGACAAAGAAAATTCAATGAAAAATGTTAAGGTTGCACTTCTATAATTGGTATGTGGATTATAAAGCACATACCGATAGTGAATGGTTTGTAACAATGACCCCTTTCTCTGCTTCTATCCTGTGCATGATGTTGAAGTTTAGGTTTCAGAAACAGAAAACTTATTGAGGACTTGAAGTACCATAACATGTTCAAATTCATGGTAGTCTTCAAACAAGAAATATACTAATTTACACCACTTTCTAGTAGCTGTAGACGGATCCATTGAACAAGCAATGAAGGTGAAGTGACAACTTTAACTTTCATCAGAGTGAATTCGATTCAGAGCTTGAAATTTTTTTCTGATAAATATATAAAAGGATGAATTTAGTACCACTTTATGGTAGCAGCAGCAGCAGCCAGGCAGAGATAATACTGCTTGTAGTATGTATCCAAACCAAGTGCCGAGGGCTCTGTGGCTGCTAAACTTTTAATCAGCACAGCACCCTGGGAGATTAATCACAATGGCAATTCAAGCAAAGACATACATCTGTCAGCACTCATAACCTAAACATCAGTGAAGCATGAGAAGTATTTAGTATAACCTTGGTATCATCAAAGCAACCACGTGCCATAACAACCTACATGAATCAACATAATTCATAAAACATGTTATATTTCGACTTGTATAAATGGAAACACAGGCATGCGATTACTTTTGCTCATAGAGAGAGAGTATAACTGCAAATTTTAATTATTAAGGGACTCCACCTTCTTGACTGTAGCATAAAATCTATCCACCAGTTCTGATACTCCAACCATACCGTCAGGTGCCAGTTTGTTTGGAGAAATGATAATCACCATGGGATCGTAAAAATGCAGCAAAGTTTTTGTATTTTGATATGAGCTACTAGTTTCGATATACTGAGAAAGATGCAGTGTAGCCGACCTCAAGTCAAAAGCAGCCACCCCTACCTGTTTATATTTTTGTTAGTCAGGAACCTTGCTTCATCAGCAAACTAATTTTCTTCTGGAAAATTATTTAAAGACATTACCGAATAAAAAAAGAAATTTTCAGAGATACAAATAAGAAAGTATGGAACATATTTTTCCATAAGCTTCACATTTTCAAAGAGCAGCTTCTAACCTTATAAAACTTTTAAAAATCAAGTGAAAAAAATGACGGTGTATAGGAAGTAATATTTGTGCCACCAAAAGGGGAACAGGTTTCAGTACGCCATATACCCTGTAGCTTGGTAATAATTCTTAAGAACCTGTACACTAGTTGTACAAATAAAATCTGTTTCTTTCCAAGAGGAATTTAACTTAAAATTTGTGACAATGATATCACCACCATTAATTTGTGACCGACATGAAGTTCCTATTATGAATATTTTAGCCAATCCTAGCACGATTTGATTTTATGTAAGATACGGAATTCTATTTGTTTGTCTTTTTTATTACTAGCTGCCACTAGCTCTTGAAAAACTTGTGCACAAATACAATCCGAAAGCAACAGCGCTGAGACAATTGAATAACTTCATTTACATACTGAAGTAAAAAAATCAAATACAATGCAAAGTTACCTTCATCTTCGTAAGATATCTGTTAAATTTCCATCTTCAAACAATCATAAAAAAAAAAAGGCATCGTAACACGTGTTTGTTGTGGTAATCAGATAATACAATTTCCTCTTTCCGTAGGTTTTTTCGGGAGTGAATGGGAGATTACCTCTTTAGCTCGGTTTTCGATGAGGCCGGTTATGAAGCTCGATGTCTCTCCTCCTTCGTCTTCCATTTGGCTTTCTAAGTGGAGAACGAGACCTGAAAGTATGAGATAGACACGCCTATATGGTAGGTGCCTGTTTATAAAGAAACGTTGTATGGATTCTGCATAGACAAATATTTCTTGGAGCACAAGGCGCCCGATGCTCGGTTGAGCGGTGTGCGTGTTTGCTGAAAGAGACTACAGAGTATAGTAATAAAATCTAGCGGGAACTAGGAAGCAATTATTTTTAGATTAATTGATTTTAAATTGACACTTCCAAATATTGGACTTGATTTTATTTATTTAATTTGTTAGGCCAGCAGTACCCTAGTTTCAGAAACTATTTTGACTAATTTAGACAGTTGCAAAATCAATACTGCTAAAAAAAGTCCATTGCCCTGCATCATCACCAGCATAAATGCTTCTATGTATGGTTACCTGATTTCTTAATCAAAGTCATGGAATCATCCAATATATATTTGTGCATTTTCCAAAGATGCAACAAAACACGAGCTCCAAATGGTTGAAAAAAGAAGCTGAGTATTTTTAAACAAGCCCACAGTTAACACTTCAGAGACTCATTATTAGGTAAGGCATTTATACAGCAGCTTTTCATTTCAGTAATTTAGCAAAATAGTGAGGTTCTACGAGAACCATCAACTCCACTGTCATATTTTTAAAACAATCAAGCTTTGCATTCACCTAAGACTTCGTCCATTGTTATAAATTGGCCCTTCTCAATTGAAAGTTGTGCGGCAACTCCTATAGCAACTGAAATCAAGCCATCCTGCAAATCCACTGCAGGAGCTTTTACACCTTTAGCTCTGATTGCCGACAAGAAGTTCAGGTGTTCCAAATAGCTAGAACCATGATGCAGGCCATCATATCTGAATGATGAAATTTTTATTCAAGACTTTGAATAATGCTCAAGTGCATGTCCATAATATGAAAAAATTAAAACCAAGAAAAAGGATGCCTACTTTATCCGGTCGTCTTCAGCTTTTATGATTTGGACACCATCTCTCCCCCCCACTCTTGTACCAAAACGAACAATACTTTCAGGAACAAAGGCCTCCCCCTGTCACAAACTCAAAAATTGAATTATATGATAATTAGGAATCACATCCTCCTCTATATATACATATATATTTTTATATATATAGTTAAACAAAGTGAAAATCATAGAGATGTCTACAAAAGTAGAGTAGGACCAAAGAAAAGGTTTTACCTTTCCAATGTCACCAACAACAGATATCTCTTGCTCATTCTTGCTCCCTTCAGCAAACATACAAAGGTCAAGCATTCCTCGAGACCCATTTTCAAACTCAACGATAACATAGGCATTATCAATAATGTCTGGTACCTGAAATATAGAAAAAGTTAATTGAAAAAAATCAGACTGGCATAACAGAGAAGGCCAAGAAATAAAATTAAGTTAGATCTGAAACACGATTATCATTCTGTTTTAGAATTGACCTTCTAGAACAAAAGATTGAAGAAAAGAATAAGTTTCTTAAGCAAACAACAGAATTAATTAAAAAAAAAAAAAACTAAAGAGTAAATGTAAAATTAAACATTTAAGACATTACACTAAATTGTAAACAAATTGTTCAAGATAGAAGGCAGTCTTCTGTTATTAACTTTTCGTTCATAAAACTAATACAGTTCCTGTTTCTTGCCAGACTAGAATCCATCTAGAAACACAAACCAATGGCTAATAAACTAGTATCCGAACTCTTTAAGTTATATCAACCGTATGGACTATTAATCAAAATTCTACCACAAATAACTTACCTTTCCATCATATATCTCGTCTTTGTGGTTGACATCTATAGCCCCAGAAGCCATCACACGTACAGGATTTGAATCTGCAAACAGCCTCATTAGATCAAAGAAGTGGCAGCACTTCTCCACCAGTGTTCCCCCTGAGTTAATATTGAAACGATTCCAATTTTTTACCTAGAACAATCATGAGTCAATGACCAGAAGGGCTACAATAGTAAAGAACAAAAATTTGAAGAAAAGTTACCTTAACTAAGAAAGGAAACCGATGTTCTCTGATTGCCACCATCTTCACTTGTCCAATAGACCCACTCTTAACAATCTGTATTAGTTTAGCAACAGGTGGCATGTATCTGTACTCCAGTCCAACATGTACCAGTATATCTGGCCTTTTCCTCGCAGCATCTACAACCTAATCTCATGACACACTAAAATTACTAGATTAAAAATTCAGGAAGTGATAGTAAGAATATGTGTGCCATAAATAAAATCCCGCTACCACAATGATAAAGCAATTATCTGCACAACAAAAATTAATAATTCCTTCCTACTTCTTTTATTTATCTTATGTTGAACATGTCATCTCAAGTGTTACATTTAGTAAAGTGTTGCCATTTGCATAAAAGTGATACAGGTGAACATTGATTTTGTCAAATCAAAATTTTTTAGATGAGGTTTATTAAATTTAAGGAATTTCTTTCATATAAATTTGCAGAGAAAAGCCACTATTAGTCGCTTGAAGCAAAAGAAAGAAAATATGCATTGGCAATTCACACTTCTTCAAATTGATATAAAGTAGAGTCCTTAATATCTATTTAGAGCCCACATATCAAACAATTAGCTAGTAGAACAATTCTTCAGATGCATAACAAACTAACATTACAGTGAAATACAATGCTGCCTGTTTGACAGCATGAAAACATTACTGATATTACTTTATGACCCATCAATTCAAATTGACCCTAAATCTATAGAGAGTTAAAAAAATCAACACCATTCATATTCAACTTAAAATGAGTGACAAGATACACTCTCTCTTTCATTTACCACATGGCTTTTCCATACATTTGCTATATTTCACCTTAAGACCTTGTTTCATTGTTCAAAACTTTTTCACCACATTATATTATTTCTATAACTTCCTGAAACACAAATAAACATGATTATGAAAATGCAATACTCCATTTAGATGCACAATTTAACACAAAACTTGAAACCCAATGAAATCAAAATATTTTCTTCTGAAATTCTGTACCGGGACATGTACCAAAATACAACTCCAAACTATCAGACACAGCATTAACAAAAATAATGATAGTTTGCAGCAACCTTTTGGCAGTCCTCAACTGTGGTGCACAATGGCTTCTCCACTAGTACATGATGGGGTTTTGGGTGGTTGATAATGTCCATTAGAATCTGGAAATGAGTCATGTTTGGTGTCGATACAACCACTACATCGCAAAGCCCGCTATCCAACAACTCCTGATGCTCTGAAAAAACCTTTACAGGACACGAATTCAAACTCCACTACAGCTGCAATCTAAATTCTTCTTTATGCATAGTTCATCAAGGTAATGGTAGAATAAGAATTAGTAAAGTTGTTTAAAGCATTTATACAAACTCCAATAACGTACCTTGATAGGCCAGTTAAATGAGTGCGCTAATTCTTGGGTGAGTTGTTGGGAGGGAAGATGAGGGTCAGCTATGCAAACAACGGCTACACCTTCGCTGCGAAGATGGTGGAGATTGATGAGATGCTCTCTTCCCATCATTCCCACACCTATGATCCCGTATTTCACTGCATTTATAGCCTCCATGATTTATTTTCTTACCCTCACTCTCAAACCCCCCCTGGATCACTTGACGTCCCTCAAGTCTCAGGTCGACTAATAAGTAGTAAACACTCTCACCCTCAAATTCCTCTTGATCGATGACTGTTTTTGTGATTTAATTTTTTATCTCTTGTCTGCGTTGGCACCATATCCACCTCTTTTTCTGGCGCTAGTAGCTCGGGGGCTACTTGTGTTTTGAAACAATAGATGGTTGCATGGAATATTTATGATTTTTTTGGGTTTAAATATTTAGCGCTTTGACAGATCCCAACTTTTTGGAAAGTAACATTTTAGTCCTACCTAACTGACTTAAGGCAATTTGAGTTCAGTTAACGCCAAAGAAGTAAGTCCCAGCCCGGTTTTCTTACATGATAAATTTTCATCAAACAAATTTAAAAAAGCTAAATAATTATTTATTGATTAAAATTAATAAATATATTTAATAATAAAATATTAAATTTAATTAATTAAAAAGATATTTTATTTTAATAAAAATTTTAAAAATAATAAATAATAAAATTAAATTTATAAAAATATTTAAAATAATTTTGAAATAATTAAAATTTTTAAAAAATATAAATTAAATGATAAAAAATAATCATCTAATCAAATTGATAATCAAATCTAAATCATAATGATATAAATAAAAAATAATTAGATATGATCATTCTATTGTTAAAGATAATCTAAAATATATAATATGCATGAAACTTTTTTGATATTATTATTATTATTATTATTTTAATATTATATTATTTTAATATTATTTTATCTTAAATTTTATTTTGTTTTCTTATTATGGTAAAAAGATAAGAATAAAGATGGTTTTTTGCTCTTTAAAACTTTTTGAAAAATGGTTTGTTTATTAAGGAAACTTTGGGTGGGACTGAGTTGTTTCGCCTTCGGTTAATAGCTGAACCATAAAAAGACAAAATACCCTTGTAGGAAAGCACCTATTTAATCAAAAGAATAAAACAAAAAACATATTATTTTCTTCTCCCAACTTTCTAGTGCCTCTTTAATTTTTCTCATCTACATTTTTTCAGAAGCTCATCTTTCATAGATATTTTTTCTCACTCAAATGGAAGCGTCTTCATATCAAAGTGTATACATAAAATAAATTATATCAAAATAACAATCGTAACACATAGACCCTCATGCACAATTTTTGTTGACTCCTTGTTGTCTCCAAACTAATTTAAAAAAAAAAAAGAATGATATGATAATTATTTATTAAATAAGACATTACCTTCTATACTTTATTTCTCTTATTTATTTCCATGTCATGAGATTAAATTCCTTAACTTATAAACTTAGTCATCAAGTATATACTTTTATGCCTTAATTGAATTAGATTAAAGTTAAGATGTGGTGTCAGTATTTTAAATATGCAATCCCTTTTTCATGCATAAATTCTATTGAACTATAACTAAACATACGTATCTTATCATAAAAATATGTTTAAAGAATCTTATAGACTTTTTTTACAACAATTTTTGTAAGAAAACATATTCAGAAAAACATTTACAAGAAAATTATGTTTTAATAAGTATCATAAAATTGTAAAAAACATACAAAACAGATCTCACATATGTATAGTATATATTTTAGATTTATGTGTGTATTATAAGATCGAATATTATATATGTATTTAGAATTGGTTTTGAGTTGAGTTAGGTTTAAGTCTAAGTCAATTCAAACTCGATTCAATTTTATATAAGCTGAATGTGAGCTCAAATTTGAGTTTATCGATCTCGATTCAATTTGTTAGATTTGTTAAATAGTCAAAATAATATCGTTTTGATATGAATTAATTAAAACAACATCATTCTAATTAATTTATGTTAAATTTTGTTGACTCATACACTGAGTTTGACAACTTTCAAATATCAAGTTTGAGTGAGCTCATTCAAACTAAATTTAAATTTGATTTTGAATTAATCAAATTCAAATCTATTATTGTTTGCATTAGGAGAAGTGTGGATCAATGTATACCATTAAACCGTGTTCCAAAATTGGAACATATAAAACATGTAGAAGCATAAAAATAGGTCTTTGTTTATGAAAATATTTGATATATTTTTCATAAAATCAATGAACCCAAGCCCGTAAAAACATCTCTTACCAAAAAAAACATCTCACCTTTATAAATCGTGGTCATGGTCAATGCTAATAATATGTATAACGGGAAGTAAACGATAATTTCAAACTACCAGAGTTTACAATAGAACAAACACAAGGGAAGTTAACAAATTAACAATTTTTTTTGCGTGGTTGAATAGGATGAGAGACAAAAACGGTGGTTCATTGCCGCCCTCCGTTTGTACTTAAACAAGTGATCGGGGTTGACAGCGGAAACGAGCGCCTAATTGCAGACACATAAAAGGGACAAAACGACGGCTTGTCTCTCCATTTTAAACAGTCCTTCGCAATTCACCGCAGACACAATATCTATCACTCGAAATTCAAGAAGCACCATCCACATAAAACCCTAGCCAAAGAGTCTCTTCAGCTAAAACCACCAAACGAAAAATGAAGTTTCGGTATTCCCCTAAAGTGTCTATTTTTCCTCATCATTTGTGGCAATACGAGCGGTATCACAGCCGTCAATTTTCCACTTCTTTTGTGAAGAAGCTCTTTTCAACGTCTCAAGTACGTGCGTCTTCCAGTGGCGGCACAAACAATGGTCAAGGTCACTATTCTACTTCTTTCAATGTTAGCTGTTTGTTCATTGAATAGACGTACGGATATTGAATTTTTAAGTTATCATGTTCTCTACTGGTTCAGTGGTCCACTGTTGTTATATTTTTAACCTATAGTCTTATTAATAGAAGATCTATGCTGAACAGGATGAACTGAGAATTGGTATCTAATTTATATAATTTAACAAGAGAATATGAAAAAAGATTTATATTATAGAATATAAATTTTAATTTCTAAAAAATTCATGTGAGTGACTATGAAATAACTTATTTTAAATCTGTAAAACTTCGATACAAGTTTGATAACTATGCTGGTACTTTGTCTGTTTGTGGTAGAATTTGACAAGAAACAGTATATGCAGGCAATATTTTCCTGGTACCCGGTGCCACACTTGCTACTTTACTTATGCTTGGTGCTCTTCACGCTCGTAGGCTCTATGATGATAAGAAGGTACATATTGGTTTTGTATTTTCCATATATTGCTGTGCTAGTAGTAAGTTGCATACTAATGCAAAGCATTTTAGGAGTTTCATTGGTTGTATCGTTTTTTTTATATATTCAATTCCTTGGTGATAGGTTGAACAGGCACGAGAGAAGGGGGCTGACTTTGAATTCAAACCTGACGTAAAAGTAATTTTTCTATCAACATCTAAAATGTAATTTAAGCTCCACACTGTGATTTCGTGCCTAACTGTTACGCGACATTGTCAACTTCAGGCTACATTTCTAAGAATGCTACCTCTTCGTACCATTTCTAGGTTTTGGGGCTTCCTGACAAGTGTGGTAAGCTTTCTTCACAATGTACAAGCGAAAAGCTTATAACTCTCTTAGGTTATTTATTTCTGAGTTATCTTTGGTTCCATTGATTTCCTAAGCCATATCAGAGTTTAAATTATTTTCTGATTCCAATATGCCTCATCTGTATTGGATGCACCTGAAGATCATGATTGTTTTAGGAGTTTATTTGCTTACTTGTTTTCAGGAATTTCCTGTCTGGATGCGTCCATATGTTCATAAAGCATGGGCTCGGGCATTCCATTCAAGTATGGTTGTTTACTTCTTATTCTTTTTTCTATATTTTTTTCCTGACAAGTTGACGTAGCTATCTTTCAAGTGTTCATAGAGATTTTTCTGTTTTGATTGGTGTTTCTGTAAATGGTATATAGATAAAGACATTCTTGTTTGTGTTACAGATCTAGAAGAAGCGGCTCTGCCTCTGGAGGAATATGCTTCTTTAAGAGAATTCTTTGTTCGTACCCTGAAACAAGGTTCCAGGCCTATTGATGAGGATCCTAATTGTCTGGTAACTGGTAACTAG
This sequence comes from Anacardium occidentale, assembly GCA_026122585.1. Taxonomy (NCBI): domain Eukaryota; kingdom Viridiplantae; phylum Streptophyta; class Magnoliopsida; order Sapindales; family Anacardiaceae; genus Anacardium; species Anacardium occidentale. The sequence goes on along the minus strand of JAJEJH010000391.1, from coordinate 74,240 downwards.
CAGCTTGGATATCTGATATATCTCTGGAGTTTGCTAATTGTTCTATACATGTTTTTATTGTGTTGCATGTGTTGCTAGGTAAGTCCTGTAGATGGTACCATTCTAAGATTTGGAGAGTTGAAAGGGATTGGTGCTATGATTGAGCAAGTTAAAGGGTTCTCATATTCCGTTTCTTCTCTTCTTGGTGTTAGCACCTTTCTTCCCATGATGGCTGAACGTGAAATGCATGAAGAGAGTGGTGAACAAGAAAACATTCTTACAGAGAACACTAAGAGGTCCTGGTGGAGAGTTTCATTAGCTTCTCCCAAAGTCCAGGACAGCATGTCAGCATGGTAATTTCAAATCATATGCCGATTATTGTTTTAATAACAATTGTTAACTTCAAGAACAGAAAGATTCTGGTTTTGGATGATTTTACAATGAAAAATAATTGTCCAATTACTTTGTAGCATGGTACTATAAGCACTACATGGTTGATTGCTACATGAGCCGAACATATGTGCAGATTTCATTTAGTTTTAAAATTTTAAATGCAGTCCAATGAGAGGCCTTTACTACTGTGTGATATACTTGAAGCCTGGAGACTACCATCGAATACACTCACCAGTTGATTGGAATGTTCTTGTTCGTCGGCATTTTTCAGGTAACTGTATTCCTTCATGTTTGTTACACCAAGTGTCTTTGTTGATGGTTCTAATATGGCAGCATATCTGTCTTCAGAGAATCATTATCAATATTTATTTCTCATAATGAAGAAGGATGGCCACGAAAGGCAAAAATCATGTCTTGCAGAAGTATGTTTTTGGTGTGTGACCTTCTGAGTTATCAAAAGAACTTTGCTCTTTTGGTCTGGGATGCAAGAGTGTAATTATGTTCACTAATGATATCTGTGCTTCATCTTGTGTGACTGTCTTAGCTGTCCTGTGTTACCTTCTTTTCCCTTAAAATGAAGAAATCTGTGTGCCCTTTGTTTGCAGATGTTTATAATTTCTTTATCAAGCTTTTTGTTCTCACTGGATATTCCTACAATTGATTTTTTAATTCATGTATGATTCATGATTTTGCAGGTCGCCTCTTTCCTTTGAACGAACGTGCAACAAGAACAATTAGAAATCTTTATGTTGAGAATGAAAGGGTTATTTGCTTTCTTCATCTTATTCATTTTCTTTTCTTTTTCAAACAAGACAAGAAGGTTTTGGAACAATCTTGCAGCTTTCAATTCTACTTTATTGGTGTTTTGTTTATCTTATTATTATAGGATTTATGCTTTTTTTAGCTCTTATATTTTGAAAATTTCCTATATGTTATCTTGAAAGAGGAGATTAGGAAGAACAAAAATTATGTAGAAAGTGCAGATAAATAGAATTGATAAGATGGGAACAGTTGCATCTCATCTTCACTCTTTTTACGTTTCAGTCTTGGTTCTAGTTTTCTGTTCTCAGCTGCAGTAAATTGTTTTATAGTTCAGTATCATTAAAATTCTGGATGCTGATTATCTTTTATCTCTTGGATATTTTGAAATGTTTCTAGTTTTCTGGTTTTTCATTTTTCAAATTGCTAATGAGTTCAGATTGCAACTTGCGGATATGCTTCACTTATCTATAATTCCATCTTTCTTGCTAGATATGAATTCTCTCCAATTAGCATTGTAATTTTATGCCCCTAGGTTGTGCTTGAAGGTCTTTGGCAAGAAGGGTATATGGCAATTGCTGCAATTGGAGCAACTAATATTGGATCAATTGAGGTGAGGACCCCTTACCCCAAATCAATGAGTTAATTTTCATAGATGATTTTGCAAAAATAAGGTATGCTTGCGGGAGCTCACACTCACACATGCATGAACTCTCTCATTTGAACTCTTAGCTCATAAATGTGGAATGAACAATTAACAATACTGACCCACTGGGGTTTTATTCATCTTCAAAAAGTCAGAACTTCTAGGCCTGAGGTCACTTTATGCCACCAAGGCAATACATGCAATTAGTGATTCCACTATTTGAGCTTCTATCATTGACTTTTGGTTTAAATAACTGTGGCAGCTTTTCATTGAACCAGAACTCATGACAAACCAGCCAAGAAAGAAGTTATTGCACTCAGAGCCTCCAGAAGAGCGGGTGTATGAACCTGAAGGTGTTGGAGTGATGCTTAAAAAAGGAGATGAGGTTAGACATGCACATGGAATGTCTATTTTCAGAATTGTGTGCCTTATGATTTATTTTATTTTTGGAACTGAAAAAATCTGGTTTTTGGAATGATATTGGATTCTCATAGGAGTGTCTGAAGCAGGCCATTTTAATTTTATAGCTTTTAACTAATAGCACGTTTTAATTGATAGTCTATTCAATTTTTCTAACTGGATTAAAATATAAATAAAATAATATTTAAAATTTTGTTTTAACTGTATGAATCCTTTTTTCAGTTAATTATAACTGTAAATTCCTAGATATAAATTATATCAATCTTTAGCAGAGTTTAATTTATTCTCTTAGCAACTATTTTTCCTCTTAAGAAGAATTAGGTATGGTGTAGTCTTGCTAATTAAAAATTGTTTATGTTAAAATAGTAAATGAGGTACATAATTAATTACCAAAAAAAAAAATGAGGTACATAATTTTTTTTTTTTTTCGTCCTCCCTGCCTCAATCTATCCAGGTGGCTGCCTTCAACATGGGATCAACGGTTGTGCTTGTCTTTCAGGCCCCGACTTTGAAATCACTTGAAAGTAATGATACTTTGCCACAGTTCAATTTTAGTATCAAACGAGGAGATAAGATTCGTGTTGGAGAAGCACTAGGGAGGTGGCGAGATTCTTGCAACTGATCATATTTGTATATTATTGAATATGTGTGGTTTGAATATGATGCTCTTCTGATGAGCATGGTTTTATGCCCTAGTAAGGGGGGAATGATATTTGTCCCATAGATCCCTTGATTGGCTCTCAGTTGAACGAAGGAAAAAAGCTTCATTTTGTGGTCTACAAAATCCTGTTTGACTTGACTAGGCATTTAATTGGGTCATAATTTTTTTTTTCTTTTGCTGAGAATGTTGTTGGGATGTGATGATATTCAGGGTTTTACTTGTTTAGTGTGTCAGTATTCTAAATTATTGATTAGCTGAATACTCGATTAGGCCAAAAATATCCCTAATGGGATCTTTCTTTATTCATTATCGTGGAAGACACCTTTATTAGCTAATGTTTGCTCGGTGATAACTTAATAACCTTCATGAAAAAGCTCAGTTACTCGTTTATTACAGGTACTTGTAGCTTTTTTGAAGATCTCTGGTTCTAAGATGGTTTCTCCGTTAATAGCAGTAAGATTGTTATAGAATGGCCTCAAGGATCTTGTAAAAAGGTCTGGGATAATTCAAGGGTTCACACTTTACAGCTTGTAAAATAAAGGTGAAAGTAATTTTGTTTTAAAATTTTTACACAATAAAATCTTAATAAAATTAAGATGATTTATTAAATGTATACTTAAGATATTAGAAGTCTTTGGTCATAAAAAAAAATAATCAAAATTTTTTAATATTTAACAAATAAAATAACAATAAAATTTAGATCCACCCCCTAATAAAATTATGGCGAAGCAACAGCCTTCAATGGAAACAAAGATTGACTACACCGACTGATTCTACCAACCATTTTACACCAACCATTTTCACCAACGTGTCAGCACGAGATTCCCAATCCCTTGGCGTTTTGGTGGGACAACAAAAACAAATGGAAAATTATGTGGCCTCCCCTAACTGAACTTGATTGAGGTAAGGCCAGCATCCAAGTTCGGTGCGCGGTGTTCGTTGTAGCTCCCAAATAGGGAAAGAAATGACTCTCTTACGAAGAGTTTCTTCAAGTCTCCCTCCAGTTGTTCAATTTCTAAACAGGCCCTTCCATTCATTGAGAATCACAGGAGAGTCCCCTGACTCCTCCACCTCTCCTACTCTCACCCATGGCATCCATGTATTCCACTGCCCTGTAAGTCTTTTACCTCTTCTATTTACTTTCATGGCGCCATCTTTCTTTTGGGTTGCAGAGAAACAATAGAAAATAAACTTCCCAGCTTTCCCTTTTTTATTTAATTTTATGAAATGGATAAAACAATATTTGTTTTATATTCATTGTTTAATCACGGTCCGGTGGACTACTGCAATGGTTGTTTTGGTAGTTGATAATTTGAGTTGTTTTTGAATTTAGGATGAAGTTGGGATTGTAGCAAAGCTATCGGAATGTATTGCTTCAAGAGGGGGAAACATACTTGGAGCTGATGTTTTCGTGCCCGAAAACAAAAATGTCTTCTATTCTAGGAGGTCCCTCTATTGCTTTCTTTCTTTAATTTCCTCATGGCACTTTTTTAGTTTAAACAAAAAAAAAAAACTATTGATTTGTGAGAATAGACTTTTATTGAGGGGAGTTTATGTTGCATATATAGATATAGATATAGATACGTTCATTTTTTTGCTTAATGATAGTGGGTTCATTCTTGGAGGAGATTGATTTTGTTTGGAATAGATTTTCCGTGATTGTTTGATTTGGAATGACAGCAGGAACGGTCAGTTATATAACTTGTTCGATTTTATTATTTAGGTTTCTAAGTTGTATAGGATTGGAACTTCATAGTTAGAATTGTAAAATATTTCTTCTTGTCATGGATGCCATATGTTTTTTAAATTACGAACTGGATTGTGTACTCCAGATATTATATTCCATTGTTAGGCCTCCTGGGGTTTTGTTTGTATCACTACATTTGTGCCAGAACTAAATATTATTCAGGTACTATGAGTGAACTGAGCGAACCTGCAAGATTTGGTCCAATCCATTATTACTTTATTTGAAATTGCCAATAAGGTGATGATGGCTTGGATTTGATATGCTTTAGTCTGTCTGATGCTGACTGTAGTTTTAGCAATTAGTTGATTATAGTATTTGATCTATCTGAATCACAGATGATACTGAACTCTCATTGTGTGTAATGTGGCAGTGAGTTTATTTTTGACCCTGTTTCATGGCCACGGGAACAAATGGATGAGGACTTCTCAAAGCTGGCAAAAACGTTCAATGCTATGAGATCTGTTGTCCGAGTGCCTGATAAAGACCCCAATTATAAGGTTGCAGTTCTTGCTTCAAAGCAGGTAAGTTTTGTTACTTTGGTGATAAATTTATCAAAGTTCATGATTAAAGTTAATCTATCTTATTCCTGCAGGATCACTGCCTAGCTGATTTATTGCATGGATGGCAGGATCGCAGACTTCCAGTTGATGTAACATGTGTGATAAGGTGAAGTTCAAGAAATTTTGATTTTCTTTCAGCTGATCATTTTCATTTCATGAGTGCTTATTACAGCCTTATTATTTGACAGTAATCATGATAGAGGTCCAAACACCCACGTGATTCGCATTCTTGAAAGGCTTGGCATTCCTTATCATTATTTGCGTACAACCAAAGAGAATAAAAGGGAAGATGAGATTTTAAAATTGGTTCAGAATACTGATTTTCTAGTACTAGCCAGGTACATGCAGGTAAATCCAAATAAGCTTCTAAGTTGCTCACCATTTTATGTGTTTGTTTCATAATGAGCAAAAAGAAATTCTAGTCAATGGTTTAAATCCAAGCTCAGAATGAAATTGAAGGAATGAGGTTTTTTATTTTTCTTCCCTTAATCCTGTGCATCAGCATATCTGATTTGAAAATTCAGAAGAATATTGTAGTTTCTATTCTTGTTGGTATTTTCCTTCTAAATTCAGAAATTTAGGCCCATTTCCTTGGTGCATTGGTTGGTTGAAAGTAGGGGTCAGGGAGTAAAATGTGTATCCCATACTTTCCGCTGTGGAAGTAGGATTATTCAAATTCTGCGCCTTGTATAGAACTGTTTATGCAATTGAATCAGCACTGGAGTATCTATAATATTTCTGCAGGTATTATCAGGCAATTTCTTAAGGAGTTATGGGAAGGATGTAATTAACATTCACCACGGTCTCTTACCATCATTTAAGGGTGGGAATCCATCTAAACAGGTTAGTCCTTTTCATTTTATTGTAATTGAAGATGTCATTGTTACAATAATTTCAATTTTTCCACCCTGACTTCCATATATGTTTAATTGCTAGATCATGTTGGCAGGCTTTTGATGCTGGTGTTAAAATGATTGGTGCAACAAGTCACTTTGTAACTGAAGAACTTGATGAAGGGCCTATTATTGAACAGATGGTGATTATTATATTCTTTTTACACTGATTGAAGTATAGCATTTATTCTATGGTTGCCTTGTCAAACATTGGTACATGTTCTAATTTTCTAGGTTGCTATAGTAGGCTAAGAGTCACTTGTTTATGGCTGTTTAGGTTATGATCCAATCTAAGAGGAAACCTTCCTCATACTAGACTTGAGATGAGAGAAGTTTGTCAAATTTGGGAAGTAGCATCAAGAAAATTTCATACATGGCTGCTTTGTTAAATTTTGGTACGGGTGCTACTAATCTGGGCTTGCATAAAATGGACTTGGTTTGCTTGTCTGCTGCTCTTTAAATTACAATAAAATCTAAGATGAAAGCCTACACTTACTATTATATATGACATAAGAAGTTTGTGAAGTTCAAGATAAAGAATCAAGAAACCACAGGCCATTTGTTGTCTCCAAACTGGTTTTAGAATTGTGATTAGTCATACTAGTATCTCTGTGGCAGGATACTGGGGTGCTGTTGCGTGGACAGTCCTAATGTTTAGCTTTTGCGGACTCAAAGTAGTCCTGGTTATTTACTGTTTAATACTAATTGATCATATACTTTCTAACAAGCCCCTAAATTTGTTTTTGCAGGTTGAGAGAGTTTCCCATAGAGATAACATGCGAAGTTTTGTACAGAAATCAGAGGACCTAGAGAAAAGGTGTCTTGCGAAGGCTATAAAATCATACTGTGAGCTTCGAGTGTTACCTTATGAGGTTAACAAGACTGTTGTATTTTAAGAGGAGAAGGGAAATATGAGGAAAAAAAGATAGCTAATGAAGTTGGACAGTCCTTTGTTCTTAGATTCTATCATTCTTTTGAAGTATTCAATCCTGATGTTACTTTTAATGTATAAAATTTTCTTAAATGAACAAACATATGAAATTTGGTTGGTAAGAAGTTTTATTTTCTTCCCATCTCCACCAACATGGTGAGATGAGCATTCGTTGTAATTTTTGAATGAATGCTCAATGCTCCTAATTCTCGCACCTGATTTTTTGTTCGTCGAAGTAATCTTCACCTTTTATATAATGAGATTAGGTGGTGGTGGTGGCCTGGTGCCTTCGATCCATCTGTATGAAAGGCTCTATGTAGTCTGTTTGTTTGTCAAGTTAGGCTGGCATTAGGGAACAGAGATCAAGCACTAGACACACCATCTCCAAATCACATGCGGAGCACGAGAATTATTAAATGATCTTTTATTTGTATAAATCATTGAATCTAAATGTGGATTTGGTTTATTGTTCAATTAAATATTTTAAAATGGTGACATTATTTTCTTTTTAGAATTCAGATTGTATCTTTATCTTCATGGAAACTCTCTCAAATGTGAGAATTTATATTATTGCAACCATGATGATAGTGGAGGAATTATTGAACCAGCATCCAAAACTATTCTTCTTTAAATAAAATTAACCTTCGATTTTGTCAGTTTTCTTCAGTATGCACATAAGCACAAGTAGTTTCACTGCTCCTGTGAATATTATATCACTATAACAAAAGACTATATCCATACTTAAGGCGTTTTGGCATAATATAACACTATGCCTTTCCTATTATCGGACTTTATGCACAAGCATATGATATGCTATATGCTATTATTAAAACTTAGAGACTCTAAAGAGAGCTCAGTTGGTTCAAGGCTGTTTACTTGACGCAGAAGATTTTGAATCCCATCAACCCATCTTTGTTTATGGATTTTACTTTTGCATTTGAACTCCAATAGACCCTGTGCAGTTTTGAGGCCGAAATACACTTCGTGAGAAATTTCCCTTTCCTTCTTGTACGGCCAAGCACTACTTTCATCACACACTCCATAGACAATACCTAGTCACAGTGGAGCACATTATTATGTTAGTTAATGAACATATTCTGATACTCAATATCAAGAAAGCTGTTAATTTCCACCAAAGCTGGCTCTGATGGATAATCGTTAAAGAACAAATGAAATGAAATTGTATCTGCTTACATTTGTTCTTCTTGGAGAAGGCTCCTCCTACGTGTTTGCTTTTGAGCATAACTATGACCTGAGAATGCGCCCAATTTTACTAAATTATTCACATTTTATTTTGAAGAAATTTAACTTGTTTTCTTCTTAGATTAACTTGTTTTCTTCTGTACCTGAGATTTCTTGTTCATGTAAACTGAGACGAACTTCCACCGCAGCACTCCTGCAAGTAGCAATGACAAGAACTTCAGATTTTTTTTTCTTTCAAAATGAAAAGTGATAGCTTGCTATCCTCAAATTCAAAGTCCAGTTACCTTTTCTTGTGTGTTGCAGAAGTTCACCGGCACAAGGTGGACCCTGTTCCTCCGGTTGGCTTAGAAAAACATCTGGCCAATGAGTTTCTGCTATGCCCCTCTCATAAGGACTTATAGAGGCATTCCTCCTTGCTTCTTTTGGTAGTCTTGCTTTCAGAGCTGCTTCTCCTCTCAAGGCTATTTTAGTGAGGAAATATTTAATGTTAGCCGACGCTCAACGACGGTTAAATTTCTTTTTGGTAACTGATTTATGTAGTTTAGAACTAAAAGATATTGCAACTACCTGTTGCGGCTGCTGCTGTAAGAGTCATCAGATCTCCTGGAGTTTGAATGTCCACTGCTGATCTCACAACAGAGGCCACGCGATCATGATCAGCTCCAGCCGATTCAGCTATTTCAATACAGTGTGATGCCAAGAGCTCAGTAGCCGAAGCTAACGCCATACTCATTTTCGAGCTTGAGCCTGAGCCATCTGAGGTTCCTGCTGCAGCCACAGCTGCCAAGGCTGCCGCTAGTCCAGCAATAGAGATGGCAGAGTGCATTTGTGCATTTTCAACACGGGCCTTGTCTTTCTTCTTCACCTTGTTAGAGGAGAGTTCCTTGTGGTGGTGGAACCATTTCCCAATCGATCCTGTTCTCCGACAATTTCCTGAGTTCAATGTGTTGCCCGGCTGCAACAGTGAAGAAAATAACTAGAAATGACTAATTGCTTTAACTCTTCCTCCTTGGCCATTAGAACCATGAAAGTCAAGTAATGAGAAGATTGGGAAATCAAAATTGAAAAATTAAATATTAAGGTGTTACTATCTAGAAAAGAGGAGACGCCAGAAGAGTTACTCACAATTTGTGGTCCATGAAGTGTGCCTGGCATTGCAAGGAAACTCTTGTCAAGTGAAAACTGTTTTTGTTTCTGAGCAATAGCTTTCGATATTTCTGAAGCAGAAAGACTCCACGATCTGGACAAGAATTCCATTGGTTCTCTCGGTGTTTGTGGCTCAGGGATAGAAGGCAAAGTTGAAGCCGCTTTTAGCTCTCCATCTTCCTCCAGGACAGCAAAGGATCCATTTTTCCCATCTGAATAGAACCCTTTTTCCATTTTACTTTCTCTATCTTCTGTAGGATTGATAAGACTATTCAAATCCCTTCAGTGGCGAGTAGTAGCTGCTTAAGCTGCAATATCAGTTGCTTAAATTGATGACTCAAGTCAACCACTGGCCTGTTGAGCTAATAAGCAAGCCACTGTGTAGCCAGCTAGTTGAAAGTACCTGCTTTTAAAATTTTTTTCTTCTACTATTTTCTGAAGCAAAAGTGGGTTGATTGTTGAATAAGTATGGGTCAAATGAAGTCGACCCAACTAGTGGTCCAGAAAAGATAATGAAAAGGGAGAAAAGAAACCTCAAAAGAAGTTAGAAAAGATTGATTCACCCTGTCAAAAGCAATGGACTTAAAATGCCATTCTATCTAAAAATACAAAAAAGTACTACACTCAAGTATATCAAAGATACTTGCTCGACTAAACCGAAGCCTAAACGCTCTCTACAATGACCCATAATCCTCTCTAACAAAAGCTTCTCATATATAGACATTATAGACCCAGAAAAAACAGTAAGACCGAATAGATTACATAAAAAAATTTTAAAATCTAGTGCTTTCAATCCCCCTGAATTCAGGAAACGTTTAATCAATAAAAAATTTTGCGGTCTTACAGACAAAACAGAGCTCACAAAACTCGAAAAATATGACAAGGAGTTCAAGGAACATAATGAGAACATTATCCTGGATAAACGGGGTTGGTTTCTTAACAATCATACAATTAAGGAACATGTATCCATAATAAAACATTTGTTATAAGTTATATATTATTGCGTATTATGAGACGAATTGGGTTTTATTATTTTAATGGGTTTTCCGCCTTATGACCATCGGTTGTTGGCAGCTTGAAAAGAGTGCGCGTGACCAGCCAATGGCTCTGCATGGACGGTGTCTGGGCGGTAGGGACGGCTCTGAATTTTCTTTTTCTTCTTGATTATGTCGTGGATGCATGCCAAAATTCATATTATAAACAGTTTCATATATATATATATATATATATATATTTTCCTTAGATACGCTTCAATGGGAAGCCATTGTACTTCCGAATTTAATTGATTTTTAAGCATAATTAATGGAAGATATATACCCAACTCAAAGGATTAAAAGTTTATGCGGTATTTCAATTCAATGATGAGCTGCTGTAATTAATTTCCCAATTATTTGCCCGCTTGAACTGAAAATGTCCGGTTGAATTTCGACAGAATACAAAGTCAAGGCCTAAAAGCTATGAAAGATAACAATTATATTCCAGTAGAAAGGGCAAAATTTTTGGCTGAAGGACTGACCTTTATATAACATTTTGATGTGTCAATATACATATCGTCAATAAACAGAAAACCACAGGACTCACCTTTTACCAAATCCTTTTGATGTATCAAAATCATGTATCAAGCCTGTCATCATCTTTATTTTCATGGCTCTGGTATCATTATAAATGAGTATAATAGAATTCATTCTCAAGAGAGGACAATGCCCACATACATCGTACATATCCATAGTACGTTGCCGAACTTGCATGTGAAACAAATTCAATTTCTAACGCGAAGTTCACTTGTTGCTTAAGACTGGAAAGCAATTGAGTGACCAATTTGCCAAAACCAAAAGCATATTCCGGATGGAGCAGTGAGGTCCATTGAGAAGCCCACTAACCGCGTAAACTAAACATGGTTTAACGCGATTTAGCTAGACTCATGTCGGTTTTTCGCTACAACCAAACCTTGCCCACAGCATTGATGCCCCCAAGATGCTTTCGAGATAAAAATATTACTGCACTAGTTTTGACTTCTATCTACTTCTTTTCTTTGACACTGCCATTATAAGACAACGATGATTTTTACTTGAAGTGTCGAAGCTGATAAAAGAACAAGAACTCCAGCTGACTGATTTTATGTTAAGCTCCCCAGTGCCGACTATCAGCTCAGTGTAATGTCACCTCCTATGCTGTTTACATTTAATATCACGCAAATAATAGAGTCAAATTAGGCTGCAGCTGCAGGAGCTGTACCAAATATTAAGTATACTTCGAAATCGAAGGTTCCCTTTTGCCAGAAATGTCATATGCGCGTCGGCCACCGACGTTTTTTGCCAGGCTGCATACTTGAACAAACCACACATTTTAATTGACAGAAATTTGTCACGTTTATTTTTCTATCTCATAGTCCCATTGCTGTCAAAGTATCAAATCTCACTTCCTAACAAAGTTTCTGGGTTGCGATATTTCGGTTGGGAAGAGGGCAATCATAGAATAGAACATATCTTAAAAGCATCTTCTAATTATGGATCCTTATCTTGCATAACTGCAAAAAGCAGAGAAGGGTCCCAAGTTCTGATGATATATGAGTGAGATGTTCAATCTTGATAACATGATTTGACCTCACCAGTCTGAACAAAGTTCTTATATGCCTTCGAATCAAAGCAATAGCATATAGTATGGAGCGGTCATGGTCACAAAAAATTCAATCAGATTATAATTACAAACCCAGACTTTAAAATTTTGAAGAATTCTGAGATTGTGTGGATGTATACTTTATTATTTATGATTATGCAGAATGTTGAAAGGCAACCATTAACTGGAATGGTTGATTGAGGATGGCTCTTGGTAGGTCTACTTATCAATTGGATTCAGTCACTTTTCTCTACCTTTATTGATGCCAATTAAATAATGAATTAGTTAGAACAGTAACTCTATCAAATCGGTGTAATCTGTTGAATAACATGCTAAAAATATTTTTCTTTTTCTTTTTATTTTCAATTAAAATAAAAAGTAATAACAAAATATTTTAAAAAAATATATCATCAATAAAATAATAATTTAAAAAATAATTTAATTTAATTAATTAATTTTGTAATCTGACAACATGAAAAAAAAAAAAAAAAAAACCTTACGTGTCTACTTCAGAAGCCTAATCAAAATAGAGTATTTAACCCTAAATTCTCACATTTGATGTATACGTTAAAAAATTCAGTAAATATTATAAAAATTTCATATTATATGTGCATGTGAATAGAAATCAAAAGCATGATGTAGTTTAAAAGTTTGAGATATGGTTTTGGATTTGCAAAAGAAAAACCCTTTTTGGCCAGAAGTGATATCCACATTATAAAGCAGAGAAATAAACCAGTTTCGCATGCAATGGGGAATCAAATGCCCAAACCATGAGAAAGAAAAGAGACTAAAAGGCTGATTAATGTGCGCGGATGAGAGTAGAAGCATCACCGAGTGGTGGTCACAGTCTGGAAAATTCTTTCATTCTCGACATAACGAAATGACCACTCATGTCATGGAGGAAAACTCTATTTAGGCCAAAGTACTTATTCTCACTCAATATTTGTTGAAAACATTAAATTTTATTCTCTAATTTTTAAAAAACCTAAATATTTATTGTTGACTATCCCTCATCTAATTTTTTTGATAAAATAATTAAATTATTCTTAATATAAAAAATAAATTAAAATTAAAATAAAAAAGTTAAAATAAAAAAAAAACAGTCATGGATACTAATAAACAAACCAGGAGACTAGAAATAATCTTTTAGTTCATGAAAAGGCTTAATCTGGTCATCTCGTTTGGTGAAATAAATCAAATTAACCTCTTTCATCAACTATAGTCGAAAACAGTTGTTAAGGTCAAAACCGATTATTTTCGATCATTTCTAATCATGTATAATATTGAAGGCAACCAGATTTAATCGTCTCATGAACCATAAGACCATTTCTGGTCTCTTGATTATTTTATAGGTGACATCGTCGTGGATGACACTATTAATAGTGGTGGTTACTTATTTTTACTTTTTTAAAATTTATTTTATTATTTTTATTAAAAAAATAAAAATGACATTCTAACTATTAATTTTAAATAATTTATTGTGAAACTTAACTGTTAAATTTGGTTAATAGGTAGATGTTTAAGTTTTTAAAATTTAGAGAGTGATATTGTCTTTTCAACAAACCTTGAGTGGGAATATTCATTTGGCCTCCTATTTATCCCAATTTTACTAACAGTCTATAATTCTATTCCTCTTTCATTGATCTCCAGACCTCCATATAAAGGTTTGAGCTTTCTCATTCCAGACCCCTGTTTTCTTATCCATTTTATCTTAGTACTGGTGTAAAGGAAAGGGGGAAGCTTATTTTGCCCTCATTTATTATTAGGTTAGAGCAAACAGTGTTAGGTTATCATTTTTATATGATTTGCAAAATGAAAGGGGTGATTTTTTTATGAATTTGTTCAATAATTATTAAAAAAGAATTGAGGGAAATATGTGAACAGAAGAAGTTGAGAACACCCAGCAGAACCAGCAAGCAAACCAAATTGATCATAAATTACATTTCTTTATTAACACAGGAAACGAAAAGATAAACCTCCAAAGTTAGAGCAGAGCACAGAAAAGTCTTACACTAAGCATAGTCTGCAGTAGGGGCTGCAGAATAGAACCCAATAAAAATGTCACCATAAATAAGCCCAGCCAGGCCTCCTCCAATGAGAGGCCCAACCCAGTAGATCCAGATCTCTGAGAAGTCCCCACTAACCACAGCTGGGCCCAACGAACGGGCTGGGTTCATTGACCCACCGCTGAATGGGCCAGCAGCAAGAATGTTTGCACCAACTATGAACCCAATTGCAATTGGTGCGATTGTTCCTAGTGAGCCCTTCTTGGGGTCCGCGGCTGTGGCATATACTGTGTACACAAGGGCAAAGGTGATGACGATCTCCATTACAACGCCTTCCAAACTACTCATTCCTGAAGCAACTCCGTGGGTTGGCGTCTGCCAATTCCAGTATATCAAATAAGATTTTATTATGATAAAATTATAATACAAAGTGTCAATAAAATTTAATTTCCAGTTACGGGGAGTGGGATATTAGTTTGTAACGTACAGAAGAACTAGTAACAAACTTTAGGAGGAGGCAAGCGACAATGGAGCCAAGGCACTGGGCAACCCAGTAGAAAATTCCAGTCAGGATGGTGATGTTGCCTCCGATAGCCAATCCGAAGGTGACGGCTGGGTTCAAATGGCCACCAGAGATGTTGGCAGCCATGGAGACACCCACAAACAAAGCAAATGCATGGGCCACGGCCACCGCCACCAGCCCTGCTTCGTCTAATGCTGCATCCGATGTCAACTTACCTAAACAAACAAATATTCAAACATCAAATATATATGTATATATACATTACCACTGAAAATGTTTGAAGTTTTTTTTTCTTCTTCTCCTTATTTTGTGAAAGTTGCCATGCAACGTTCATGTCAACTCACCATAAGCAATAGCCGATCCAACACCAGCAAACACAAAAAGAAGAGTAGCAATGAACTCAGACAGATAAGCCTTTACTGACCCAACACTGAAAGAGTCACTTATACTGCCAACAGCTATCTTCACCATTTTGTTAAGAAGAAAATGTGTTGCAGACTAAGATCGATGGCCTAGGTTTTTATACTGCTAACTAGAGTATTCAAAAGTAAGAAATGCCACAGCCCGCACCGACTATGGGACCGCAGCGACTGATTAGTCCATGCCGACCAACCGCCTTCTATTTGATAAATATCGGAATTAAATTATGAGCATGAGACAACAGACTTAACTACTAATTAATGAACATAAAATTAATCAAACGGGTTATTGTTTTATTATAAGTATATGATTGAGGATAAGCATGTTCTGGTGGAATATTTTTCACAAAATTAAGTCCATTATATGAAGACGATGATGTTTGATATCATTCTAACGTTAAACTAATAGCAAAAAGAGAAAAAAAAAAAGATTAATTTGAGGGAGCTTGTTTTGTTGTAAATAATGGTGCGTGAGGAGACACAGTCGAGAAGAATTCTGGCTTAGTAACAAGTGTCTCTATTCTTTTTAATACTCGCAAAAGTTGATGCCACTACTCTTCCATGAACTATTTAATTGTTATGTATAGATGACTAATTTTATAGATTGGGGATAACATTTAATAACATGTTGAGGTTCAAAGTTGTCAATTATATGATTAATATACACAAGAAATGTATTTATGTTACGGTGGATGTTGATGTTGCCTTCTCCTAGCAGGCCACTTTAAGTTTTAAGGACTCTTTCGGTGTCATTTAAAGTAGCCAGATATTATTTGTTTAGGTCATTGTAGATCTTGATGATGAATTTATATGGATTTAGGATTTTTAATAGTGCATTTTTTTATATAAACAGTGAAAATGTTTAAATAGACTTTTTCTTTTCTCATGAAAAGCTCTTTTAAATTGGACTATGATTTTTATTTTTAATCAAGAGTTGTTTTTTTCAATTTAATTAACAATAAATCGATTATACAAAATAAGTAAAACTTTAGATTTAGTAATCGACTTCACAAATATTGTATTAAAGGTTAAATCTTGATAAATCATACCGAATAACCATAAAATAAAGTCTAATTTTCATGAAACATTAATCGAATTGTTAATTTTTATATTTGAAAAGTGCAAAATATTAGCTTATAAATTTTCACAATATTTAAAGCCTAGTTTTCATATGTTTACGTTACAATGTTAGCTTATAAATTTTCACAATATTCAAGATTTTTTTATTGAAAATTAATTTAAGTTTTTTTAAATCTTTCAAACAAAATTAATTTTATTTTATTTTATCCAATCACCTATATCACACGAATTGTATGTACATAGTTGTATAACAATTTAGAAAGTGGATTATAAATAGTTGTCATAGGTAATTATCAAATTTTATAAGTAAAAGTAATTTTTGACTATACCTGGATATTCTATCATTGTTAACGATTTTTGATATTTATGACATATTTCAATAACTTAAATAGTCGAAAATGATGTTTAAACAATTGTTTTTCATATTGAATACGTTATATTATAAAGAAATTGACTATTTTATGTAGATTTACATTGAATACATGATTGAAGTTTCAGTTTTACATTTCCATTTAAAAGTAATTACCACGTGTAAAATTTGATGATATTTATAATTGGAATCATATTATAAAAAACCTAATATATTAAATCAATCGAATTAGTGTATTAAAATGATGAATTCTTAGTGTTTTAGTCATCACTCGTTATGAAGTCATCACATATGATCTGTAGTCATTACACATATTACACATGGTGATATGGGTTGGGCAATGGATATTAAGTGAATCTTTCAAAACTTTTAAACATGATGGAAATGCAATTTTGTTTTGGGTCGGAGGGAGGGGGGATGGTTTGGTCACTTTTCAATACAATGGGGGTTTTGGTTAGGTGATTAAGTGAAATTGATCAAAATTTTTAATTGTGATACCTATTTTATCTTTTGCAACTCCTAATTTTTATTTTTATTTTTGTATATAAATACACCATTATTAACTTTTGAAAACAAATAGTTCTCCCCAAGTTTCCTTCTCCCCATGGTTTTACAATTTCGACATCAAAAGTTTGAAAACACATAAAGAATTTTGTGAATCCAACTATATATATATATATATTTCCTACAAACTTAATTTTTATTATATTAAGAGGGGGTATAGACTTCAGTAATAGAAATGATAAATACATGAGATTAAAAGAAATTTATTCTATATATAAAGTGTATGTTGATATATTATTAGGGGTTAACTGAAATTTTTCATATATAAAATGTAGATTGATAGGTTGAAAAAAGTCAATTGACATTATGATATTTTGTTAATTGATATAGTATACAGGGTTTTTATGTTATGTTAATAACGAATGAGTTAAATGAATTCACTAAAACCTAAACCAGACACCATATTAACCATAAACCAAATACACTGAAAAACGCTAAAACCCTATATAGTGAATCCGAAAACAATACAAAATGAAAAACTGTAAATCATAAATTATAAACATTAAAAAATGATAATCCACAAACAATATATCTTAATTATAGACTTTGGAAACAGAAAATAATAAACACTAAATACTAAATTATAAAATGTACACATTGAAAAATCGTAAACAATAAACACTAAATTGTAAACTATAAACTATAAACATGTAACAACCTTAAACTCTAAACATTGAAAAAATGTAATCTCTAAACTCTAAGCATTGAAAAATCTCTAAACCTAAACTCTAACCTCATTTCCTTTAAAACCTTAAATATAGTATCATCTTCAAATAGAAAGAATAATTTCGTATTTTCGTGAAAAAAAAGGAGTTCGAAAGTAATAGTAATTGAAGATGTTAGCATGGAAAGGTGGCTTGTGATGACTTTATGTAAGGTTAAGGGTACTCTGAAACATGGTAATATCATAAATATTTACTTTGGTTTAATAATATTACATGTATTCATCCTATATTATTACTGAAGTACGGCAAAAATTAGTGTATTTTAAGTTGATCACAGAGAGAAACCAGGGCCATGAAAGATGGTCCACTATGTGCATTATTTGTTGTATCTTATAGTTGAATTCTGCCGAGTAATTCGTTGTTTGTTTTATCTTATATGATTTGTTTCCGAAATTTAATAACTCAATTTTCTTCTCCTTTCCCTGTTTGTTTTGGATCAAGTGCAAGCCTACACTAACTTGGCCTCTTCAATATGCAATGGAGAACCGAAACTGCAAGTACGCTGGCTGTGTGAGTAAAGACCCACTTTGCATTCACTCCTTTCCCTTTCTCTCAGCATCAAAATTATAAATGATCTTTTAATCGTTTTTTATTATGCTCGGATCATGCCTAACTCTTTTTTTTAGCTCATAATCAGACTTCATCAAATTTCCTGAGTAAACCCCAGCTCCCTTAAATATATTCAATAGTTGATGAATGTGCAAACTCACTGGTGTCTTTAATGCCTATTTCATTATAAATGTTGTCTGTTAGAGGTTAATATTGTGTAACAATCCGTTGAAATGAGAATTGATGCTTGCTCCGAATTCAACCCAGGTATATGAGTTCTTAGTAGTGACTGGTCTCGGACTTTTTTCTATAGTCCAGAGATTCCCCTGCTTGTGCAAACCCGAGCTTGAAACTGGAACCCCAACACACTCTGCTTTTGAATGAAAGCCATTAAATATAGCTTTATTGACAATGCGGGTGGTTATAAGGGGACTCAAATTGTTCTCGTTCTTTCAGTTGAAGCATTGTTTTAGCAGAAAAAACCTTAGTGTTCTTAAATTCGGGCCGTGCATCGTAATAATAACTGTATTGAATTTGTTATCTGCAGACTGCAGGAGAAACAGACAGAATTCTGGCGCGGAATTGATTTGAAGGAAGACATGGTCCCAACAGCTTGCAATTTGATTTCAAAAGAATGACATGACCTCTAATTCTAACGGTACTCTTTGCCAGAGTACAGAGGGAAAGAGGAATTGATCGCAGGTGAAATAAATCATCTCATTCAATGCACTCAACTACCCGAAAGCCATCCAATTCAATTCTTCCATCACCAGCAACCTGGACCCATTCTTAGAAGTAAGTTATTTACTTTATTACTCTTTGCCTTTATAAATTTCCATATGCATTTAAACATTCAAACCTAATTTTCAATTATAGCTTTCCCAATAAAGAATTCTTTCTTCGTCTTGCCTGTCTCACTAATCACTAGAAAATATGTGTCGGGTGAATGTTATTAACTCATTAAAGTTTGGTTTTGGTAGTCTGTGACTCAGTGTAGAAAATATTCTATTTTAGACACAGAGAATGTAAATTTAAAGTAGTTGTGGTAGTCTGTGTTTGGAGTTTAATCATGAATTGTAAAATGAATGGCTTCAATGTAGAAGAAGATAAAGAGTCAGCTGATAAGAGAAGGAATGGAAGTTCTTTGTCACGCCCCCATGTTCATTTTCAACACAGGCGATCGAAGAGGTGCATTGTTTATCATTTATTTCATCATTGTTTTGGTGTCTGGGTGTGGATTTGATTGTAAGTCATGGAACTTGTGAGAATTTAACATGTTAGTTGGAGTTTCATATGTTTTTTATTTTTATTTTTCACTTTATGGAGGATTCCTCTGTGTTCTTTTCTTGTATATTGATCTGTTGATTATCTGAATCTATCATAATGATCCATTAAGCTGTTTGGCTTGTTTAAGAAAATCTTCAGGCTATTAACTTAACAAAATTGAGACATTTATATTTTTCAGATGGATTCAAACTGGGTTGGACATCAGAAATTTTTTGATATGAAGTAGACAAGCTGAAATTGAGCTAATTGAGTAAGAAATTCTTTTTAGAGATCTAGATATAGGACGTGCAGCTGGTTCTAACTTCCTTTTAGCTTTTTCATTAGCGGCTAGTTTCTGCTTAAGTTGTTGAGGTCAGCAATGTGAGAGAAAGTATTAAAAAGTAAGGCTACTTGTTTACACAATGAAAGCTTGCCCTAAAATTGATCTAAAAGAGCTTAAAACATTTTGAGCAATTTCTTTCAATGTAAATTAAATCAAATCTTGATACCCATGATTGATCACATGAATTGTGTTCTTTAAAAGATCTTTTCTGTATCACTTTGTCTTGACTTTTCCTGTTTTACATTTTAGATACATGTTGCCACAGCAATTTTGGTTTGTGAAGTAAGAAATGTTTGTATGTTTTAATAAATGGCATGGTTCCGGTCTTGTATATGAGGCCTTGGTGGAAGTTATTTTTTGCAATCAACTAAAAATATTTGTTATAAGACTTCCCGAGGTTGCGTTGAATAGCTATAGACTCTTTGTGGTAGAAATGAACATTAGACTGTTTTACAGCACATTGTGCTTCCTTTCTGAAAGTTTAAGTATGATTCTGATTATTATTCCATTCAGTGCTACTGATAGAAATTTGGATACATCAAAACGTGGAGCTTCACATTCCGTAAAGAAGGAACAGAATGAATCACATGTAAGAAAAATATTTTCATATTGTAATCATCTCATATAACCTTCTAACATGAAAGCCTCAACAATGCGTTGAACTAGTAGACGATTGGAAGTTCAGAACCTAAGCCAATATATTTGTGTGAAAAATACGTCTTCTGTTAGTTATTTATCTATATTTCTTTTCATTTGAATTCAACAGGCGTCGCCTCTTTTAACAAGAACTTATAGGGCACAGAGCCCGCTTTATGATCACCTCAGTAATATCAACAAGAATGCTTCATCAAACCACCGAGCCTCCTTGGAAAGAGATGTGAGCATTATCATTGGAAGTTATTTTTATGTTTGAGCATTATTTTGTTTGTCTTTCACTATTTTCGTTGTGTAATTCATCTCGAAATGTATTTTAAGTAGTAAATAATTATAGAATTAAGTACTTGTACTATGCATATAATATAAGACTTCATGTGTATAAAAATCTTGCACTGATGACCATGTTAATGTGGAACTTTAGATATCAAGATCTGTAATTTTATTTCCTGTATAACTTTTAGCTAAGGCATGATTTCAGTGTCTTCTGCAAATGAAATACATTGCAGATTGAGCAGCTGCAATCACGCCTGCAACAAGAGAAATCTATGCGCTTGATGCTCGAGAGAGCAATGGGAAGAGTTTCAAGCACCTTATCTCCTGGACACAGACATTTTACTTCCCAGGTAACACTACCTGTGGCAATTAGAGTTCCCAAAATTGTTTCTAAATTAGACCTAGGTTTATTTTGAAGCATTTGGTGAATGCCACTGCTACTTGCTAGTGAGGAAAAGTAAATAATATGTTCCCAACATGTTTAGATTTGCATGTCTGTGTCTGTGATGCAGAAGAGCATTATTTATTTTTACTTCTACTTGTCAAAGTCTGACTTCATGCTTTTAGTCATGCAACAACATCAACAGGTAATCAGAGACTCCTGCTTAGCCATCAATACTTAAAGAACTGTGCCATTGCTAACCATTCCGTCAGTCAATGTCCATGTTTGATTGCCAGAGCAATTAACAATCACATGACAGGAGAGATTTCTCAGATCGTTAGATGTTAGGCTTGTAGTAAAACACCTCCATTCAGATACTTGATGTGTGCCGAACTTCATCCTATCAATTTTTTCCCCATGACCTAAATTGTAAGACAATTGTAGAGGGTAGACCTATGGATGCCAAAACAGATCATAATTTGTGCTTATAGGAAATTAGTTAATCTGAGAATACTTGGTAGTGTATTTTTTTCTTAGCTATCAGAGAACTCAGATTGTTCTGATTCCATACATAGATTTTCTAATTTTAATTTCAGTGAAGAAACAGTGATTTTAGGAAAATAATGTGGAACTGTCTGTGTTGTGTATTCCAGACAAAGGAACTGATTGCTGAGATTGAGTTACTTGAAGAGGAGGTCGCTAATCGTGAGCAGCATGTGCTCTCTCTCTATAGGAGCATCTTTGAACATTGTGTAAGTCGGCCTCCTTCTGAGCAAAGCTCAAGCGTGGCTTCTCCAGCTCATACAAAGCACATATCTAAGAAACATCCAAGTATTATTTCAAGTGCATTTTGCTCATCAAAAAAGTTCCCTTTGAGACCTTTGCAAACTCTTGTTTCTATAAATGACTGTGGGAAAAGAGCCTGTAAGACTAATGATGCTCAATCCTATGGAAAAAGCAATATTCACTTTGAAAAGACTTGTTCAGATCCTGTTAAGGTAGGACACCTAAATTTGCTGATTTTCAATTTCTAAATACGTGTATCCCTTTTTTTCATTATAAAGCTTTTGTTAGTTTATACTCCTGAATTTTATTAACTGAAAGTTATGAGCACTTCCTATGTTCTGCCCTGTGGTTCAAAAAATTTCTTGTTCAATCAAATTGTCAGGAAGAAGAAAAGGTTCCAGCCATGGAGAAAACTTCTATGTTGCGAACTTTGAAGGATCATCTATATCATTGCCCAAGCAAGTTGTCCGAGGAGATGGTCAGGTGTATGGCTGTAGTATATTGCTGGCTTTGTGGCACAGCTTCTAGCAATCCTGGAAAACATCGATCCCCTCTATTGTCACGGTCATCAACTAATGTTTTACTCCCTCGACATGGTATTGGAGAAGAATGTGATTGGTCTTGCAAGTCCATGGTTGAAATATCTTGGATATCAAATGACAAGAGCCAATTCTCTCGAGCATCATATGCAATCAACAATTATAGGTTCGTTCTTTCAACCTTTCTAATAAAAGATGGTAACCTTTCATCAATATGACCTGAATGAAATTTAGGATGAATGTCACTAAAAGATTATAGTATTATTGTATGCAATCTATATCAATCAACTTCGTATGATCTCAAAACTGCTATCACAATTCATCCAAAAGTAAGATAAAAAATAAAAAATATATATTTGCTTGGGATGCACTCATAACTTGAGTTTTTACACAATGAATTTCCTTATCAAGCTCAGTTATATGGATCATGGTATTACTTTCTTAATGAACCAACTAGTTACACAGCTGGAACACCTGATAAATTCTATTTGATTTTCATTGACAATTTTTTGCTTTACAAAGTGTGTCACTTGTTACATCTAACTGGATACACATAATAAGAATATAAGCAAGAATGGGTGCATGCACTGAAATTTCATTTTATGAATATCCCCTTGTTGAAATTTTGACCTGAATTTTCATTTTCTCAATGTCAGAGTTCTGGTAGAACAACTGGAAAGGGTGAATGTAAGTCAGATGGAAAGCAAAACTCAACTTGCATTTTGGATCAACGTGTACAACTCCCTTGTTATGCATGTAAAATTCACATAACTAATCAGCAGCTCTGTCCATTAAAATTTCAAACTATATATAACCTTCTTAGTTACTTTGAGCAGGCATATTTAGCATATGGAATTCCACACAACTCTCTGCGAAGGTTAGCATTGTTTCAAAAGGTAGTACACTTCTTTATTTAAATCAAAGTAACCATATGTGGAAATGCTAATTGATATAGATGTTACTGTTATAAGACAAATTTTTCTGAATATAGAAAGCATTATACTTGAGAAAGGCTTTGGGGCTCTTGATAAAGTTTATATTTCTGTGTCTAGTAAAATGTATTTTTATAATTGTATCGAAGCACAAATTTCTGCAGCATTATCTGTTAATTGAATTTCCTTTCTGTTAACTTGTGAAGAAAATAGAGTAATGAAACCACATGTTATGATCTACATACTGTTATAATAGGACTTGCATTACAGAGAATTTGATGATTCTTCTGTATAGTGCAGGCTGCCTACAACATTGGTGGCCATATCATAAGTGCAAATGCAATTGAGCAGTCTATATTTTGCTTCCGCACACCTCGAAGTGGACGGGTATTCACCTTTCTCATTTAAGAAGCAATACACTTTCTCATCCAAATAATTCTTAATATAAGGCTATTGCCAGTGTTTATTGATGAGATAATTTACTCTGCAAACTAACTGAATTAAGAAAATGCTGTTCTTATCATTGAAGTGAAAGCTCCTATACTAACTCTTCGATCTGACTTTTGTGTATGTTACAGTGGATTGAGTCCATCCTTTCAACTGCCTTGAGGAAAAAATCTGGTGAAGAAAGACATGTTATCAGTTCAAAATTCGGTCTTCCAAACTCTGAACCACTTGTCTGCTTTGCCCTATGTACTGGAGCATTTTCTGATCCAGTGGTAACTCCTTGTTGCATTGCTATTTTCTTTTGGTTGTGAAGTTGAAGTTGAAATATTGCCCTTACTGATTTTACAAGTGGTTTGCACATAAGGATCTGTTTCAGCCTCAGACTTCGTTGATTAAAAGCTTAGTTGTTGGATTTTTGCAGCTAAAAGTCTACATGGCCTCAGATGTTAAAGAGGAACTCAATGTGGCAAAAAGAGAGTTTCTTCAATCAAATATAGTTGTAAAGAAGTCAAGGAAAGTGTTTCTGCCGAAAGTGGTGGAAAGGTTCGCAAGGGAAGCCTGCATTGGCTCAGATGATCTTCTCAAGTGGGTTACTGAAAATGTTGATAAAAAGCTCCAGGACTCAATCCAAAATTGCTTTGATCAGAAGTCCAACAAAAAAGCATCTCAGATTATTGAGTGGTTACCTTACAGTTCAAGGTTCCGGTATGTTTTCTCCAAAGACTTAATGGAAAAGCCTTGGTGTGGGTGTGAATTTCTCTCTTCATGCTTTAGTTCAGGAGGAATCTCAAAGTCATTAGCACAAGCCATCAAGAATGGCTAGGCAGCTGGGCACAGATATTTCAAAGCACGACTACAAAATCTTCTTGTACATTTTATTGTACATCCAAATCTTTAGTTGTTTCTTTAGCTGATGGCCTTGACTGTGACATCTTTATTCTCATAAAAGCAACATCCCTTTGCGCTTAAAGCATTTTCAAGTGTCAGTATTTTTTCTAACTCAACAGGTCCCTGAATACACCATTGATTCATAGCCAGTATATAAAGAACAGTACCTAGTAGCTTTATTGCATAGTGGAACAGGAATTGCAACTTTACATAAAGGTTTCTTCAATGAAGTGTTAACAAATTTATCATAAAAGTTGAACTGTTGAAATTATTCTGTTCATTAAAAGAAATAAAATTACATTGACTTCAAAAGCATCCTTCAATATAAATCTTTATTAATTCTAAAATTATTAGCAATATATAGAGAGAATAGTTCACCAGTCAAGGAGTTCCAGTATAAATTTATCAAGACTGTGAATGTAAATTAACAATACTTAATTTTTAAATTGGTTTCATTATAATTTATAAATTTTCAATTAAAAATTTAATTCGATTCAAGATAATACGAAGCCAATATATTCTAATTGCCATCAAACCCATGCATATATTTAGATGTAGTAATAAACAAAGTCTCCTGACTTCTTGGCCTAACTCAAAAGATTATAACAGTGAAGAGGCACAACGTGGGTAGCCAATGGAATTACAGAATTTGACTTAAAAAACAAAAAATTGAGGGTCACTTTTATATTCTATACTGATTTTAGAATTGTCAAATTTTCCTTATGAATCGAGGACAGCACGTGTACCCTTCCAATTGGCTAGCAAACATATTAATATATTTTTTTCATGTTTATAAATTACGGGCTGATATTAATAATAATACAATAATATCACCTTAACTTTATGAATAAAAAAGAAAAAAAAATAAGAAGCATGCCGATTCCATGATCTACCTAATTTTATTTATTTATGCATTTTATAAAAATGGTAAATGTATTAAATGAAAATTTTATGTAAAAAAAAAAAAAGAAGTCTGTGTCTTAAGCATTTAAATTTCTGCTCCTCCATAGTAGCCATGTACTTGTCTGACCACGTGTCCCTTCACCAGACATGACTTTGGATTTTCTACAAATGGTTCGAAGATGGCTACAACTTCATGGTTACACTCCATGACAGCAATTCTTCTGTCACAACATCATCGTGACCGTCAAATTAACCCAAGCTTCTCGATTTTCGCCACGTTCGTCAATCCATACTGTCACAACAAAAATCTTTCACTGACGGTAACTTTCACCCAACTGTGTTACTTTTATCAAACGCATAAGAACAATCCACGTGTCAATTCCAATAATTGATACCCGTCAGATCTTTTCTTATTTATTTCTGTACCCCACTTTTTTTGAAAATTTGATCACGATCACTCATTTTTTATATTACTTCTCTCGTTCTCCTGACAAAACACGAGTCTCATTTTCGTTTGCTAGGAAACCGAAACAGCCCCACAAAACCTCTTTCTCTCTCACTTGGTCACAGTCTAATACACTCACCTTTTGTAATTCACGAAACCCTAACTCCATACGCCGGAAAATTTCAATATTCCGGTGAGCGTAAATTCTTCTTTTATAGTACCTGAATTGAAATAATTTATTAGTATTTTTTTCGTATTTGGTAGATAATAAATAGGATAAGATTTGTATTATAGAGGTTGTTGAATTAGGGTTTTGTTGAAGCAGATGAGATTACGATTAAGGAGAAGCTGAGGATCAAACGGGCTGGATTTTGTCACCGAATGGAGGGAGGTAGCGTCTCTAGACTTACTTGTTCTGGTACTGTTCATTTCCTACTTTAATTATAATTTAAGCAATTAGGGTTTTCCTGTGTTATTAGAGCTTAAAAGGGTGTGGCTTGCTTTGCATGAAATGGTGAGTTGTGAAGTTGAGTTGAAAAAGTTCCTTTTCTTACGCTTTATTATCCTAAAACTTATTGTTTGAAGTTAGTTGACTCTTTTGGCGTTTGCGGGTGCTTATGTCACTTTTTAGGTAAATTTATGTGCACCCATGATGGAGTTGAAATAGGGTTCTTCTGGGATATCAAAATTTTGATGTAGTTTAGTAGAACCGAATATTAGCAGAGTTAAATTACGTTTTTTGTGCAACTGTTGTGATGCGGATTATGAATACCAAAAGAAAATATTTAGTAATGGCTTCCCTTGGCCTAATTTATTAACTGTACTGCCAGGCAATGTGGAAATTTATCTATGGCCTCATTTTGATGTTTATTTCTTTTGTGATTACAAGTGAATTTTCGCTTGCAACTTCCATGCAATTATAGACTTCTAGTGACCTAGAATTTATTTTTGAACAAAATAACAAGACTTTGATTTCTACTTTGGATATCTGTCATAAGTTGGTGCCGATCTGCTGATCAGATTCACCTCTAAATAGTCAGTCATTAGACCTGAAAATTTTAACTGAATGCAGAAGTTTTAATGTTTTATGATGTTTGGTGATTGGAGTTTTATACTGTTTAGCTCATTTGATGCTTGGCATCTGATGGAAATATCCCTGTAATATAAAACCTATCAATATAGGGATATTGTTAACATAGAGCTATGAATTTTCTATATGCATTCATCAGTGTGGATAACTTCTACGACCATAGTGATGCTATGTGTTGTTTCTGTTAGTCTCCTTGCTAGGATAGTCTACGAACTTGAGGACTTGTTCTTTGTGTAATATGTGTTGTATTATTTTTCCCTTGCTCTGTTTTGCTTGCTCACCTTTGTACTGTTGTAGGGATACACCCATGGATTATAATGACAATGATTTTCAAAGCCAGAATCTTAAATTAGCTGGTGAAGGGAGCACCAAATTTCCACCTGTTTTACGGCCGTATGCACTTCCCAAGTTTGATTTTGATGACAGCCTTCATGGGCATTTAAGATTTGACAGCTTAGTTGAGACTGAGGTTTTTCTTGGCATTGAAAGTAACGAAGATAGCCAGTGGATTGAAGAATTCTCCAGAGGAAGTAGTGGGATAGAGTTTAGAACGAGTGCTGCAGAATCTTGCTCTATTACAAGACACAACAATGTTTGGTCTGAGGCCACGTCCTCAGAATCTGTCGAAATGCTATTGAAATCAGTTGGACAGGAAGAAAATATTCCTGGAAAAACTATTATTAGGGAATCAGATGCCTGTGATGAACTGGGTTGCTTGATAAAGCAAATGGAGCGGGGTTCAAAAAATGATGATAGCAGTCTTTCTAAAGCAATTGAAGCTATAGACGTACAGCCTGCACCACTCCAAAATGAGGCTTTGGGAAACTTTCCTGGGTCAAACGTGGATGTGGTTGGGGGACAGCCACTAGCAGCTGTTACTTCCCAGAAAAATGAATGTGAGACATCTGTTGATGGAGGTTTAAGTGACCCAATTTCAGATGCTGTTATTCAAAAGGGAATTTTACCTCCGGCTAATGAGAATAATACAGTTAATGAAATGAAAGTGAATACTTTGTTTGAATCCTCAAGTAGCAGGACAGAAGAAGAATCTGCTGCTTCAAGAATGCAATTTGATACCATTATCACCGCTGCCCAAGATACTAACATAAGCAGTGGGGAGCTGATTGGGCAAGATGTCCAACATTTGAAAAATGATATCAATGAAAATGTAGATGTTTTATTGCCAGAGAAGGGAGAACAAGGGTTGGATTTTGTGCAAGAGGCTGAAATGATTGATCAGAATTTGGGTGTAAATGTAACTGAAAGCGGCACTGCACATCTTCGTATGGCTTCAAGGGTTGAATCTGTGGAAGAAGTAACAGGAGGAAATGTGACTGAAGGTGGCACTGACACTGCAGGAGAACCTTCTAAGAGGATACTGAAGGGAGAATTAGTGGAAGGATCCAATGAGGATGCTCAGGGTGGCAAAAGTGAAAATCTGGTCCTTCTGAAAGAATTTGAGATCAGTGATTCCTCTAAAGTAGATATGCATGAAGAATCATCGGTTGTCTTTGACCATAATAATAGTTTTGAGAGGCCTGGAGTTGATGGTAGCGTTGCTGATGATTCTAACGCACCTTTGTTGTTGGTGAATGAGAATAAAGTTTCTGAGGGCAAAGGTGATGGAAGCACCGGTAGTCATGTGGAAAACATTTCTACTTTAAATGTGGAATGTTCTGCCCCTGAACTGGCCAGAGTTGCTCTAACTACTGAAGGTGTTAATGATGATTCTGGAATTAGAGAAGACTCAAATGCTGAAGTCAATGTTTCATCTTACATTCAACGGGACTCCACTGAAATAAATGAAGAAAATATTGTTACCAAGAAGATTGATGTTTGTAATTGTGGTGAGGATATTTCCGTTGATGTGAAGGAGACCACAGAGTTCCCTTCCAATTCTAGTACTATAGATCAAGAGGTTGGTGGATGCCTTATCATTGACAAAGGGGTTGGGCCCTTGTCTTTGGGTCAAAGCATCAAAGCAGATGAGTTGGTAGATTCTCAATCACACACTGATACTATTGCTATTGATGAATTAGGTACATCATGAATTTATCTACTATGGATTTTCAAACACAAGCCTAAATTTTCCTGTAATACTAAGTCTTTATTTTGCAGCCCTGGAAAATGTTGGCTTGGTATCCTCTAATACCCAGAAGGGTGTTCAATTGGATTCTAGTTATGCGATTGCCAAAGAAGCAGCTGTCATCCATCAAGAGGTTCAAATGTCGGATGTTTGTAATGAAGAGAGCCAAAGCACTCCCCAAGTAGTGCTTGAGGAAGTCAGAAATGAGGGTGCAAAGGAGATGGAAGCTTGTGCTGTGCCTGGGTCAACAAGAGAGGCTGAAGGCACTGAAGCACAAGTTATCTCTGAAAAGTGTGAGGGAGTAATCGACAAAGAAAATTCTAAAAAGACATTCTCAAAAGTTTCTGGTGATTCTTTTGTTTACATAGTAGATAATATTTCTTTTTCTGTTAGTAATTATTTGAAGTCAAATTTAAGTCAGAATATGCATGATATTGTGCCTGTACAACCACAAATAATCGAATGTTATTAACTCTTTCACTTTCCTTGGCTATTATTAGCTTTTTCACTTTCCTTGGCTATACATAAATAGATATGAGAGAGAGCGCACAAGACAGAGTGAAAATGTAAGGAAGTAATCATGAAAGACAATTATGAAAAAAATTCATCAAGTCTCTTGTGATTATTTAGTTTATGGAGATGTGTCTCTTTCTTTTAGCAATCATTTAGAGTCAAAGGGAAGTCCTGCACAAAAGTGTGGCAGATAACCATATATGATTAAATATTATTCCATCTATCATCGTTCATATATATATATATATATATGAATATTCTGAGGTGTGATATCTTCAGTAGGGATTGACCAATTGTACACACCCGTAGAGAGACTTCCATAGAGGTTATAACTAAATTTTGTAAAAAGTTTGTGATATTCCATCTGTCCATCTGCTTTATAGCATCTTTTAT
This sequence comes from Anacardium occidentale, assembly GCA_026122585.1. NCBI lineage: Eukaryota > Viridiplantae > Streptophyta > Magnoliopsida > Sapindales > Anacardiaceae > Anacardium > Anacardium occidentale. Next base: position 44,107 of record JAJEJH010000391.1, on the reverse strand, counting down.
ATGTTTGCTTTAAAAGTTTGAATACTTGACAAATGACTGTGCTCTTTTTAGCTACAATATTTTTAATATGTTTCTGATTTGAGACTCCATGATATTGATGACAAGAAATGATCTTTTTCTCAGATGCAGGACCGATTACAAAGAACAGTGACATGCTCACACAACCTGTGGAAGAAATATCCAGTGTTGCCGTCCAAAATGGTCAGGAAGACAATCATGACCAGCTAGCCTCTGAAGGCAAGAGTCTTCGGCAGACTGATGTGCCACACATTGACAGTGAGCCCCTTGATGCCATCAATGTCTATTTTAATCAAGAGAAATTCTTTACATTCTGTGACCACCCTCTCCTTGATAGGGGATTGTTTTTAGGCTCTTGTTTGTTGGAGTCTTTTGTCTTCTACAAATAGGTTCTGCTTGTAATGACTTACATTATTCTTGTTTTTTATTAAGAAAAAAAAAACATATACTTCAAAAATTATTTATGTCCTTGAATAGATTATTCTGTGGTTATATTATCTTTTTAAAAAATTAGTTTCACCTCTTTAGGGAGATGTATAAGTGCTATGTAGTGCAAAAATCTTGGGGTGGATACATGCTGATACTCTTTGAAAATTATTTATGTCCTTGAATAGAGTATTCTCTGGTTATATTATCTCTTGAAAAAATTAGTTTCTCCTCTTTAGAGAGATGTATAAGTGCTATGTAACGCAAAAATCTTGGGTTGAATACATGCTGACTTATCTCTGGGTGTTTATTCTGTTGTGATTATTTATTCCATGATGCAGGTGGTGCTTCAAAAATTCATGAAGGTTCAATTACTTCTACTCCATTGTCTGAATCTGATGCTAAGTTCTGTGCACAAGAAAGTGGAAGCAGTGGTGCTGATCTTGATAAACCTACCTGTGGATCTCCTACTGTAATTAGAGCTGCAGAGGTTTCTCTGAGTGAAAGTGAAAAGATAGTGAAAGGATCTACAGCTCAGAGCATTATGGTTTCTGAGGACATAGATGGAGATGCCAACAAATTACAGTCTGTTTCTCCAAATTTGAAAGGAAATGATTCCTCCAAAGGTGATAAGAGTTTCACGTTTGAGGTCAGTTCATTGGCTGAATCTTCTGAAAGGGAAGCTGGCAAGAGTTGGCAACCCTTTTCTACTATACAAGTTTCTACAGTGCCACTGGTAAACTTTCTTGCTAATCAGTTATAATATGTTATGATTTTGTCTCTTTGGTTTTGGTCACTTATATTTCCATATTTTTCTAGAAGATTATTTTTCTGTGAAATTTTTTATGGATTTATGTCATCACTGATTATGTCTAACATTTAACATTATGATCCTTATCCTGAGTTGCTTTTGAAGATTGTGGAGGGATCTCCTTCAAATTCTGGCATTGGTCAATTGAATTCCTCTAGTGCTCATGACATATCTCGTGGAGGTCTTCGGATGTCAGATAAAGTGAATGTACGTAGTGGTTCCAAAGGTACATCTGAGCGTAAGACAAGGCGAGCATCTAATAAGGCAACAGGAAAAGACACGGCTAAAAAGGGAAATGCTGTGAAGGACACTACTACATTGAGACAATCAGAAAAAGGGGACAAGGCAAACAATGTGCCCCCAAGCTCATCTGGGATTTGCCAGCTTGTGCAATCAAGTGAGTTGCAGCACTATGGGCATGTGGACAGCAGTAGTATGAAGTCATTTGGTGTTCTTGCTATCTCGGCATCTACTCTGCCAGATCTGAATACTTCTTCATCTGCGGTGTTTCAGCAGCCTTTCACGGACTTGCAGCAAGTACAATTGCGTGCACAGATTTTTGTTTATGGAGCTCTGATGTACGTGCTGGCCTTTTTTTATTTTTTGGTATAAATAGGCATGCTTTTTTTGAACAGATATGGCTGATCTCTAAGATCTTTTTTTTTCTAGTTGTCAGATCAGTATGTCACCAAGAAAAGTAAGAGAATTGAAACTGGTTTGGTGTTCATGATTATTTGACATGTCTACTCTATTGTCTTTGAAATTGTTTCTGCAGACAAGGTACAGCACCAGATGAGGCCTACATGATATCAGCATTTGGTGGACCTGGTTAGTGTTATTTGGTCTTCTTATATTTTTATGCATGTGAGATGTAGCACAAAGTTACTTCCTAGCATTCCTGTGTGCAGATGGCGGAAAAAGCATTTGGGAGACTGCCTGGCATGCATGCATGGAAAGGCTTCATGGTCAAAAATCTATTCTCAATAATGCAGAAACACCCCTGCAGTCACGTCCAGGTATGTTTTTTGATTTCAAGCTGCTCAAGCTTTTGTGTGGTTTAAAGTAACTTTCACAAAATTTATGTCTGCAGGTGCTAGAACTACCGACCAAGCCATTAAACATGTTGCAAACCAAGGCAAAGTTTCCTCCTCACCTCTTGGTCGATCCAGTACTAAGGGCACTCCTCCACCAGTAATAAACCCTATGGGACCCCTTTCCTCACCACTTTGGAGTATCCCTACCCCATTGGCAGATAGCCTGCAATCTGGTGGCATCTCTAGAAGTGCTATTATGGATTATCAGCCAGCACTTTCTCCCCTGCAACCTCATCAAACCCCACCCCTCAGGAATTTTGTCGGACATAACACTTCCTGGATTTCTCAAGCCCCTTTTCGTGGTACTTGGGTTGCTCCTTCACAGTCTCCTGCATTTGACACTAATGCTCGTTTTCCTGTATTGCCTATCACAGAAACAGTTCATCTCACTCCAGCAAAAGAACCATCTGTGTCCCATTCCTCTGGTGTAAAGCATTTACCTGCTGGACCTGTGATTCAGAGCATGAGCGGTGCCAATGTCATTTCTGGGCCTTCTCCCTCGCTTGACCCTAGAAAAGGCACTCAATCACCTGGTCAGCGTTCTACTGAACCAAAGTCTAGGAAAAGAAAAAAGGTCCCAGTTTCTGAGGATTCTGGACAAGTTATTATGCATTCTCAATCTCAAGCGGAATCAGTTTCAGCCCCAATTGTTACTAGTCTTGTGTTTACATCTGTTGCCAACTCGACTCCGGCAAGTGTTGTGTCTAAAGCCTCAATGGAGAAGGTCATCATGCCATTATCTTCTTCAATTTCTACTGGTCACCTCATTAAAGGGGACCTGGAGACACAACAGAGAGCTGCTTTGTCTGAGGAGACCCTTTCTAAACTTAAGGAGGCTAGGACACAAGCAGAGGATGCTGCTGCCTCTGCTGCTACTGCTTTAAGTCAAAGCCAAGAAATATGGAATCAATTGGAAAAGCAGAAAATTTCTGGTTTGGTACTGGATGTTGAAAGCAAACTAGCTTCTGCAGCAGTTGCAATCGCTGCTGCCGCTGCTGTAGCGAAGGCAGCAGCTGCAGCTGCCAATGTTGCATCCGGTGCTGCAATGCAAGCAAAACTTATGGCTGATGAAGCATTGCATTCAAATGGTCAAGGCAATCCTAGTCAAAGTAATGCATCTTCACTTTCTGACAGTGGGAAAGGTTTGGGAAAAGCTACTCCTGCATCCATCTTGAAGGGTGAGAAGGCCATAAGTGGTTCCAGTTCGGTTATTTTTGCTGCAAGGGAAGCTGCTAGAAGGCAGTTGGAAGCTGCTTCGGCTGCTTCTAAAAGAGCTGAAAATATGGATGCCATTGTAAAAGCTGCTGAGCTTGCTGCAGAAGCTGTGTCACAAGCAGGAAAAATTGTTGCTATGGGTGATCCCTTGCCTTTGAGTGATCTCATAGAAGCTGGTATGGAGGGTTATTGGAAAGCACCACAAGGATCAACTCAGCTGATTGTGAAATCAAATAATGTAAATGGTGAAAAAATGAACATAGATAACATCAGAGAGGGCCCGGATAGCTCTGCCAACAATTCAAAAGTGGTTCCCTTGGGCAATAGAGATTTGCATACCACTAACCAAGGGAAATCGCCTACTTTAAGAGATATATCTGGGGAGTCAATCGAGGAGGGTGCTCAATTAGTTGATGGCTTTTCAGGTCCTGTTGCAGTCAGTGGAAAGAGTTTGAAAGGACACAAGGGTGGGAAAGCATCGGATTTTGCTAAAAACATAGGTGTTGTTCCTGAATCTGAGACTGGATCAAGATCTGCATCCATGACTAATCAAATTGAGCAGGAAAAGGAGTTCGAACCTTCAAAAGAGAACAGCATCAAGGAGGGTTTACAAGTAGAGGTTTGTGAATTTTAAGTAATTTGGAATTTCTATTTATTTTTTCAAGTAAAATTTGTGCATCTGTAAGTTCTTGTTAGATTTTTCGACTCAAGCTCAGAAATTGATAAATTTGGAGATGCGGCAAGGTCCTCCTTTTTGTAGTGAAGTTTGTTTTTTCTGTTCAATCATGTTGTATGCTAATCTTTGAGCTGAATAACTTGGCCATTCCATCTCTTAGGTTTTCAAGGAAGGTGTGCATTTGAAAGCAGGCTGGTTCACTGCCAGTGTATTGAGTTTGGAGGATGGGAAGGCATATGTTTGTTACTCTGAACTTACAACAGGTGAAGGTAAATTTTTGTTTTGTAATCTGACCAAATACTTAAATGAATCAACTGAATATATATTCTTTAAATTGTGAATTCAAAAGGTAGAAGTTTTGACTTATATTTGGTGTGCTTGTTTTATGGAACACTCTTTCAAATATGTTATGCTATGTTAATGTTACTGCACAAAGTTCCCTGTAACCATGATGAACATGCCTGGAGGTCTGGACATTTGATGGGTGAGTCTTGCTATAAAAGAAGGTTCATATTAGTGTTATTATCTCATCCGGCAAACTTGCCTGTATTGTATGAAATTGAGTTTCACATTGTTCAAGGCTAAGTCTATTGGCACAAGAACCTAATATGATGTGCTAATGAAAATATCAATGACCTGAAGTCTTCTTACATACAAGGCTTTTCTTAGAAAGAATGTGGACCTAGAATTTGCTCTTTTTATCTTATGTATTAATTGTTCATATTTATGTGTATTTGATATTTAATATGTAGGCTCAGAGAAGCTAAAGGAATGGGTTGTCCTTAATGGTGAAGGAACCAAAGCACCCAAAATACGCATTGCTCGCCCTATTACTGCTATTCCATTCGAAGGTACAAGGAAGAGACGCAGAGCAGCTATGGGGGACTATACTTGGTCTGTTGGTGATAGAGTTGATGCTTGGATGGGAGACAGGTATTCCCATTCATGGTCCTATATCACCTGTACTTTGCATTATGCTTACTCTTGATTCATGTCCTTTTTTCTGCATGAGATACGAAGTATATTAGAAGAATAAAGGCAAGTTATTGAGTCAGGATTAAATTATGCTTGTGTGGGGGTTGGTACTATTATGTCTGACATTTAAGGTGATATATTTTAGTAATGTTGCATTCAAGTTCAACTCCCATCAAGAACCAAAAATCCATGTGACATGATACATTTCTGTAATTTTTCAACCCAACATCACTATATTTTTGTATAATTATTTTTCATTTTTCTTGATTCTTAATTATGGTTTAGAAAGAAATGATTTACGATTTCTAGCATAGCTGTGTTTTCTGTAAATAGTAGATCCTGAGATCCCCCCACCCCCCAAGTGATCAGCTATAGGAATATTGATTTTGACAACCTTGATTTAATTGCCAATGCTTTCAGTTTGTATCTAGAAGTGTTACGGTTACTCCTCAGATCTATGCTTCCAAATATTACTGTCTATCTAGCTCACATACATGTGTTATTCTTTCAGCTGGCGGGAAGGAGTTGTCACGGGAAAGAATAAGAAAGATGAAACCTTGTTTACCGTTCATTTCCAAGGTTTGTGCAATTAATCCGTCTTGTTCCATTGATGACCTTTGAAGGTTAAACACTCACTTTTCTAGAATGTAGAGCTTTTGGAGTGGAACTGAGTGATGTTGTAGTTATGCCTGCAGTGGAAGGAGAAACAGCAACTCTCAGAGCATGGAATCTCAGACCTTCTCTCATTTGGAAGGATGGGGAATGGGTTGAGTGGTCCGCATCAACAGAAAACAACCATGCTTCACATGAGGTTTTGTTTTTTCCTTGTGCTTCTGTATTTGATATCACTCTAAGATCAGCACAAATTTTTTATTTTGTTACTTACCCCAAGGCAAAACTCTCTTTCCAGGGTGATACACCACAGGAAAAGCGACTGAGGTTGGGCAATCCTGCAGTTCAGTCGAAAGGGAAGGATAAAGTGTCAAAAGTTACTGGCTTTATGGAATCTAGTAAGCCTGATGAGCCAACGTTGCTAGATTTGTCTGCAAGCGAAAAAATATTTAATATTGGAAGAAATGCTAGAGGTGAGAATAAGCCTGATGCACTAAGAATGAGTCGGGCTGGTCTGCAGAAAGAGGGATCTGGAGTGGTTTTTGGTGTTCCTAAGCCTGGTAAGAAGAGGAAGTTCATGGAAGTAAGCAAACATTATGTTGTAGATCAGGCCAGCAAGAGCAGTGGGGCAACTGACACGGTTAAATTTGCAAAATATTTGATGCCTCAAGGTCAAGCAACAGGATCTCGTGGATGGAAAAATGCTTCTAGAAGTGAACCAAAGGAAAAACGTGCAGCTGTATCCAAGTCAAAGGTTCTCAAGTCTGGAAAGCCACCAAGTATTTCGGGTAGAACAATTCCGCAGAAGGACAATTCGGTGAGTTCTTCATTGTCTGCTCCTGATGATAGTAGTACTGTAGATCACATGGCAAAAATCAAAGATTCTACAAGGCATGTTGACACCACATCAGGAAAGAATGACCTGTTCCAATCCATCATGTCTACCTCTGAGGGGGCACCAGAGGGTCCAATATTGTTTACTTCGATGCCTCTCTCATCGGATACCGCATCTAAGAAAACTTCTACATCAAATCCTAAAACTGAGCGGCTGACTAAAGGGAAACTTGCACCTGCTGGTGGAAAGTTGACTAAAATTGAAGAGGACAAAGTCTTGGGTGGTAATTCTGCAAAATCAACATCTGAACTTGTTGAACCTCGGAGATCTAACCGCAGAATTCAGCCAACTTCACGGGTGAGCCTTTGGACCTTTAAATTCCTCTTTGAAAGTTGGTTTCTTTTTGGGTGTCTAAGCTTTTTTTTTTTTTTTTTTTTTTTGTTTCCAAATCAGTTTTTATATGGAGTCATGTCTTTCTCCCACCAATTTTCAAGATCTATTGCAAGTTGAATCTTACAATGTTATATCTTACTTCATTATCCTTCCCTGGAATAGTGACTATATTCCGGCATCAATTACTTGGATAGCAGTTGTATTTCTTTTGTGTCCCACCTTTCAGTATCATGCTGTGTTAATGATTTTATTTGCCAGATTCTCAATGTCATGTGTTTATTGATCTTGTTGCGTCCACAGCTATTAGAAGGTCTGCAGAGTTCATTGATCATCTCAAAAATACCGTCTGTTTCACATGACAAAAGTCATAAAAGTCAGAACAGGAATATGCCAAAAAGGTGAGAGTTTAGATTTCGGAATTTACTAGAGATATTATTTTCGTTACTGAGCTAACGAATTACGAAGTGCCTGACTGTAACAGGGAATAACCATGGTTGAGACGAGAGCTGTTACAATGACGGGATTGAGTGGAGAGTAAAGTCAGTAGTTACCGGATGGCCAGCATGCACCAGCATAGTTTTTGTGTATATTTATGGTAGTGGGGAAAAGCTGCTTAGTTTGAGATCTAGCCAGTAGATGTTAAATATTGATTTTAGATTTGTTTACAATTATGATTTGGTCATCCTAGGTCTTACCCTAAAAGATAGGTTGTATATGGAAATTTTCCATGTATTTTGGCTTGAAATTACATACAAGCTTTGAAGATCATAATTTTTACTCTTTTCTAGAAGGCAATATGTTCTCGTTGGCCCTCCCATCAGCCACAGCAAATTGGTAATTGAAAAAGTCGTCAGAACTGAATAAATTATGTATTTAGCGTGTTCAAGTGATATACACGAAAAAGAGAGTACAACAACAACATGATTCCGGAAATTGCCTGCTACTCAGCTATACTTAGAAAAACTATTTATGAACAATTGCTATCCATCAAGACTCCTTTTGTCCTCCTGTACATGAATTGAGCACTTAAAAACAAATGTTCATCTCCACGCGTATTTCTCTTCCTCTTAGTCAGGAAAATGTTCATCAAACTCGTTATCTACAGTGTTTATCCTCTCTTTTCCCTTAACGCCGTTAAATCTTTTATCACCTTGATTCTCTTCGCCTTGATATTTAACTTTATCAATCGAGTCTAGAGTAACTTGTTTAAAGTTATGATCCCCATTATTCGTGTTTCCCATATCATTGACTTGTTTTTCACAAATACAAGAATCTGGGAATTCATGAAACTCACCTCTTCCTGGTTTCATCTCATCTGGCTCCCCCATGAATCCTCTTTGGCATGTCTTTACCTTTCTGGCAAAAGCATCCCAGTCCATCTTATGTCTTGCCATGAACAGGGCACTGAGCCTCTTCGCATTTGGTCTGATGGTCCTCTTATGCCCCATGTATCTCCTATCATGCATCATCAACAAGATTTAGTTACTAATAAATGTCCAAAAATATAAAATAAAAATAGAGGAGAAGATATTGCAAATAATTGATGATTGAACCTATCAAGACACAGCAGCATCAAAAACAAAGCATCTGAAATCTAAATGTTTCACCATGGAGACGATGCTGTAGTTAAAAACAATAGAATAGCCACTTTTCAGTCGATACTGGAAACTTTCTATTCTTTAAGAACAACTATGGGGCAACAGGGCCTCCAGTGAGAGAGATCCCAAAAAAACGAAATTTTAGTTGTTTTTTAATGTGAAAGTTCATGTTGATCACCAACCATTATTGACAATATAGATAAGAATGAAAATTTCAAAAACAAAGTCCTAAAGAAGTTTATCAAGCTGTTACTCATTCAGCCAGATATCAAATAGTTATTTTACTACTTGGTTCCAATATCTAGAATATGGACAGAAAGAGCAGAACAATCTAATGAGGGATTATCGATGAGCAATGAATGTGAAATTTAAAAAATATGATGGCATACACTTCAAACCCAGTGAATCCCTTTTATACAAGAATGAAATCAGAGGCTTTTTCAAGCTTAGCAGGAACGGATGCAAGAATTTTGATTCATAATGTACAATAAGTAGTCTGAAATCCCATTCCTCTACAATAACGATAACCTGACTGGTTAACCCTCATCAACATGGGGCCTTGAGGCTAAGTTCAAACCTTCTTGCTGATTCACTAACATCAAATCATAACGAATAAAAAATAAAATGAATTCTACTCCTGAATATTTGCTTGAATCCACCAAATTGTATGAGCTGGAATTTAATTTCAGTTCAGGTTTACTCAAATCTAAGATTTAAGTCAATGACATAGTTCAGTTGGCTCTCCTCACTACTAGATTTTTGTAAACGTATTGTATTCTTGCATCTGACTTTTACAGTTCTTGTGTTTTGTTCAAGCAGAGAATTTATTGCTATTCATGATCATAGATAAATATTTATTCACAACTCAATCAACCATACGTTCATACCAAAAAGCCAAGTTTAAAATTAAAAGCAAAAGAGCATGATAAAAAATTATGGACTAGATTCTCACCTTCGGCCCGCGAGAATTTTGGCCATATTACCATTGTTGTTAGTGACAAAAACATCGCTCTCATCACAAACAATGAAGTCGATGGCAGCAAGCCTAGATGAGAATGGAAGAAAAGGCTTCAACTCTTCATTGGCAAGCATGTCCTTTGTATAGAAGTTCGGGAAGAGTTCTCTTAGAGGTCGCAGAGTCTCTTCTCCGCCATATATTTCTCCAGAAGCAACATAGAGGTATGTATCATTTGCAAAACCAATAGCTCGCAGCATCAACCCCACTTCATGAGGAGTAAGTGGGCACTTCCCTCGCTTGCGCTCTCCCTCAGGACTTAAATCCTACGTAAATAATGGAGAAATACAGTGTTACCATCAAATTACTTGACAGAGAGAGATAGTCATACAACTTTTCATAAGCACTTAACAAATACTCTTTGGGTAATTGGTTAAGAAACGTAATTGCATTTCCAATAAAATAAATCAATTGAAAAAAGGAATATAGAAAGTAATTGTGTATTTCATCTGAACTTTTTGGTCATTTGCGAAATAGTTACAAATAAATGTCAACATTCTGCTTACAGAAACAAATAACAAAAGAAAATGAGTCAGGAGACAGTAATCTCACAGGTAATGTTGCCCATCGTTTCCTTATTTCACCAAGCTCATATCTCTCTTTTTCACCTCCACCATAATAACACCCAGAAAATGCTAGCATATCAGGTTCAAACCTGTAATTCATTAGTACTGGGCACATTAGGAAAAATCAAATGTGTGAAGAAATTCATCCTTTATAGCCATTCTTGTCAGTATGTAAGTCTGTATATATATAATATGTCTTTATAGACATATTTGCATGAGGATGTAGAGCTGAAGTTGGAAATCTACAAACAAATGGAGGAAAGTGATTGTTAAAGTATAGAATGATTCATTACTTAGGACATATCTTCAAATCCACATAGAATAGAACCAAAATATGACGATGTGGGGCATCCAGCATATACATGGTAATCTATTTGAGAGTAGCATTACATGTAGACTTAACTTTTATACTTTCTAACAATTGGAACAAACCTCAAATGAACTGCAATAAAGCGTTTTGCCATCTTTCGCATTCTCGTGACAAGTTTCTGACCAAGTCCTTGGATAGGTTTTGTAAATCTTAAAGCATGATAATTTACTTGGCAACGCAACTTCTGCAGGTCTTCATCTAGGTCATTAGCAAGTCTATAATCAAACTTTGTCAATTGCACCACCTGCAAAATATTCAGGGTGTAAATGCAACCAAAATGGAACCCTTTTAGAAAATGACTAAACCTAACTTGATATTTTCATAGAATCAGAGACCTTCTAAATTCATGAGATATATCCAATTCAAAATCTTAAAAGGAAAAGTCAAGGGGTTGTAACTGTAAAGATAAAAGTTTTATTAGGCAAATCATATACATTCAATTTAAAACAATAAAAATCAATAACAATTACAGATTGTGACAAGTAAACTTACACGTCTTCTCAAGAGTATTGGCAGAACTTGATCCAGATAATATTTAGGGGTTGATTTCCTAGGAACTCGCATAGTGTAAGGAGGTTTTTCCATTGATCTCATCACTTTATCAGGAACTCTTTTTACAATAGTCACATCTTTTGAAAGAGAAGAAATGAAATAATTAACATCAAATATGCTGACAAAGTCACTGCAACAAGAGGAAAATTGTAAGCAACACAACAGAAGAAATCAATTATAATTCAAATGATACTGCCAGTAGTTGATAGAATCTCAACTTACCTATCATCCTTCCAATAGGAATGATGATCCAACTCAGGTACAACTAACGTAGCATTAAGAATACGGGCAACAATCACAGCATCCGTTATCTGAGTTTGAGAAATGACTGTTATTCCCATATGTAACAATATCAAATTTGGTAATATATCGACAAAAAATGCCAAAAAGCTAGAGGAAGATCACATCCATAATAGCCTTCGCAGAACACTGCCTCAACAGGGGCTAGCACTGGATAAGGACCTTTGTGTGTGTGTGTGTGTGTGTGTGCGCGCGCGCACGTGTGTGTGTGCGCGCGCACGTGTGTGCGTGTCTGTGTGTGTTACAAAAGAATATCATTGAAAAGACTACTTACGACTCTACTCGACTAAAATCAATTAATCAAAAGCTGTTGGTGTATTGTATTTTAATAATACAATAGATATGACAACAAAATTGTCTATTAGAAGAGGGACTGATATCCACTACTTACTCCTGTTCTTTGTTGGTTGAGTCCTCCACTTGCTGCAATAAGCAAATAGCCATTTGATGATCGCTCACTTGTGGCATCTAGTTATCAAAGTTAAAAATGTTAGAAAAAAATTACAAACAAATAGACAGATCAGCTGATACCAGTAAAATGTCCATACAATCTAAGTCCAATCCAGTCAAGCACCAAAAGCATTAAAAAAATGCTTTTAACACCTAAAACTAAAAGTAGTAGTGTGCCATCAAGTAAAGTGGATTCAGTAAAATTACCATAACAAAATGCAGGCATTATGGTTCAGTAAATCTACTAAGTAATGGAAAGATGTTCACTTACGAGGAAACTTTTTGCTTCTTTCACTACATCCATAGTAATAATTCGAATAATTGGATTTCCAAATATCAATTTCTGCATGTCGACTTCCAATTCCTTCCCTCTGAGTTACATAGCAAGGTATTTCACAGAATGTAAGCTATGTAGCTCGAGTACTCAAACTAAAATTAAAAAAAGAAAGCTAAAAATGTTACCAATTTGGAATACAAGCTAGGCTTAACCAATCGCTGAGAGTACCATTCAAGATCAGATGCAACGTGACCGGTAAATAGAGAAATCAAGCCCAAAGCAAAAAGCATCAAACCACAAACTAAAGGCCACGGGATCTTCCTACGCTGTGAAACATAGGATCGCCATCTGCACAACACAAACTGTTTGTTATCACCGCCGCGTTGCTGTAACAAAGCCAGGTTCGCGGATATCAAGCTAAACCTCCACGCCTTCATTACGCCCATTATCAATCAATTTCGCCCACACTGTCATCATATATTTACACAAATGGCATTGCAATAGAGCTAACGCGAAATCAGAGGTCAGTGAAATAGTAGATTCCTGTAAACTAGGGTTTGGTATGATCAAGAGTGAAGAAGAGAGTAGGCAGTTGGAGTGAAAGCTTTTTAAATATAAAGATTTATTTACGAAAATCAAAATAAAGGGAAAGACTCTCTCCCCAGAGTTCAATAAATAAAATATAAGTAGCATTTCTTTTCTAAGAATTTCTAATTTCTCCACTCTCTTCTATTCTTAACATTTTCGTATTTATTTATTAATATTATTATCCAATAATTTATATGTTATTATCCATTTGTGAAACAGTGGAATTAAAGAAGAGAGAAGGCGTTGGGCTTTGTATGCTGTTTCTTTCCAAAAGAAAGCATTGTCCACTAATTAATTGGCAACAACCGCATCATAAGAATTGACCCAAAAAGTCGGTTTATTTTGAATTTTAAAAGAGTGATCATCGTTTTCACTGATGCTAATTTATTTTTGGTCGTAGTTGCTACCATCCACCATATTTAGTGAAGCCCAAAAAGCTATTGGTATGGTTGGTGAATAAAAAGTAAAGCCACATGTGTGACAGGGATGAAGGAGTTTTGATGTTCCACCCCAACTATGATCGAAACGCATTTCCCACCATTTAATCTTGAAAAACTCCTCAATTTTTTAACAAAATTCGTTAAATTTTTTTTTTTTAAGAAAATTAGTAAAAAAAAATTGTAATACCCTTTATATCTGTTGAACTAGATGACGATTGAATCACAAATTGGATGAATTTTAATGTGGTTAACATAAGTTAAAATTGGATTATTATTATGGTAGAAGACGTAGCCACTTGAGTTGGCACACTTGAGCAAAATTGAGAAGAGTAGAGTAAGATCATATATATGAAGTAAACTTATACAACTTTGAAAGGTGGCTCTCGATTCAACACAACTTGAATGGTTTTGAGTCATAATTTTTAGTTTATTTTTTCATCTATCTTTTTTTAATTGTTTATTTTCTGACATTTTTGTAATATTAAATATCATTCTAATTATGCATTTAATCACGTCATATCTTTTTTATTGTTCTCCCTATTTTACTGTCATTATTGTCTTTTTCGATATTCATATATTTTTATCTCCTTTTTAAATTTATAAGTTTTTTTCTCTTCTTTTATAATGTGTAAAGTTTTTATTTTCTTTGTGCTTATGATAAAGAATTTAAAGCTCTATCATGTCCCCTAACTGTGTTATATAAATTCTATTAAATCTATATATAATTCAAGCAACAAAATTATAAAAAGTTTTCTTCTATCAAACTCAATAGTGTTGTACTTTATGCACAAGGGAGGTGATAAGGATTTGCAAAGTGATAGTGACTTCTTTTTGGTTATATGGGTTTTAAAAATGTGATGGTTATGGTGTTGCATGTGGCTCAGATAGCAACACCACCATAGCAATATGCTATTGGTAGAGAAATGTCCACTATTTCTAGTTTACTTGTGATCAAGAAAAGTATACTTTGATATGAAAAGATTTTTCGGTAATGTAAATTTATAATTTATAAGTGGATTTAAAGTTTATAAATATATAAATATATATATATATATAAAGCATTTCAGATAAAAATAAAATTTGTTTATACTATTATATGTATAAGTGATATTAAACCTATTATGTATTCAATGAAGTGATAAAAATGTTTTTTTATTATTAAAATTAATGTTTGATTTTCATGAAGGGGGGAGAAATGAACATTTTAAATTTAAGGGTTAAAAGTTGATTTCATAAAAATCCTGGTAGGAGATGGTGATTCAACCCGTAAGTAATTAATTAGACATGGGACATGCATGTTCATACCATAATCTTTTTGAATAGCTTTTTTTTTTTTTTTTTTTTTGGTGTGTGAAAAGAAACAAAACGTGGGTCCACTGTTATTGATAAATTAAAATGGATTTATTGTAATTATTAATGTATTATTTTATTTTGAGTTGATATCGATACGGTAGGCCATTGCATGTTTATCAATGTCATTTGGTGTAGACCCTCCAACTTTAATTTAATTCTAGTTAAAAATGTGTTATAATCTTTAAACTCTAATATGGTATGAATTATGTTTGATTGATTTGACACAATATAAATTAATTTAAAATTATTTATTAAAATTTTTGGATGTTTTTAATATTTTAATTAACTTTTTAAATTACTTTAATATATAATTAATAAAACACATAATCTAACAATTTATTTTATTTATAAACAGTGGTGTATGTGTGTGTATATATATATGTATATATGTAAATCAATTTTGACTCGAGTTTAGCTCAAATAAAAAACAATTTGATTTAAATTTATTGAATCAAATTTTAGATAGTTTAAGTTTAGATCAAATGAATAATGGTTTACGTCGAGTCCATTACTCAAATTTGTATTTTAAATTTATGGCTCAAATTTGTTAATTATTATTAAAACGATATTATTTTATTCAATAACAAACAAAACAATGATATTTTAATAATTATTTAATATAATTTAAATCAAGTTATGAGTTATATTCAGATAAAATCGAGTCATCTTTTAGCTTGCAAGTTAGGCTAAATTGAACTTACTATAGTTTGAGTTCGTCTTGGTTTATAAAATGAGTTCATTTTTTTAAGTTAAACTTAGTTTGAATTCAAATTAAATAAATTTGAAGTCAAATCATATCCAGTAGAATTTCGAGTTTGAACCAATTGGATTGGGGTCCAATCATATGTGAGGATTTTAAATATTGCTAATACTTGACATTTGAAATTTCTTCAAACTGTCCTAATAAAATTTACTATATTAGTGTGTCTAATAACATTTGGGTCATTTTGAATTAATTTGGATATGTTTCATGTTAATCCAACACACAATATGATTTAGTTTTGTGTCATGTTGAGTTAATTCAAACTAAATTTTATGTTAAAAATTCAACCCAAACATAATTTTGTTCATATCGTGTCATATTAGATTACAAATCGTATTAATAATTGTCAATTCCACTTAAAATTTTTAATGTTGGTTTTAATAATTATTTTGGAGCATTTAATTTTAATTATAATGTACTACTAGTTACAACATTGCTTGATGATATCAAGTGTAAATGTTTTTATGAGATAAAAATTAACATTAACAATGCGAATTTATAAAGCAAATAATATTTTGTTATCCGTATAACAAAAAATATTATTTATTTTGTTCAATTTGATAAAAATGCTTTGACATCGTTGATTTTTATTTTTTGTTTGTTTTTGATAATAGGGTTATAACAATGATTCTTGATCAAAGTATAGATTTTTGATATTATTGAAATATTTAAAATAATTAAATTTGTTTGAATTACGATTCATTTTATAATGATTATGAAGAAAGAAATATAATTTGTAACATCCCAGGGTTAGTTTGGTCTTTTCGGCTTCTAATCTAGGTTCAGATTGTGATTCTTGAGATTCCTAGGGTTGTGAGAGAGTTTTGGGGTGAAAGAGAGGTTTTTGTTGAGTTTGAGGGCTTGTGCATGGATCCGTTTGGGTGGATTTGCATGCGAGCGCGGGAAAATGACATTTTTGTAATTTTCCCGGGATGCACGACCGTGCGTGGTAGATGCACGCCCGTGCATGAGCATTTTTCCAGCTGTCTTGAGTTTAAGTCGCGCTTATCCGTTTCCAAACTCATATTCACCCAAAGTTTCGTTTGATTTTCAGAGGATCTCAACCCTAGAGGTGGAGAGCAGCTTTCAGGACCTTCCAATCCAGCTTGATCTTGAGTTCTTCTTGAGAGAGGAAAATGTCTAAAGGTAGGTGCTTCCTTCCTCTTTCCCTTGCGGTTTTGATTGTGTTTGATGCATGCTTTGATGCGTGTGAGCTTGATTCCAGCATGCTTGTGATGTTTTCCTTGCGTGTTGATGATTTGGGATGATGATATTGATGATTGATGCATATGTTTATGCTTATGTGTGAGAAAGTATGTTTATATATGTTTATGTCATGGGTTGGATGATTTGCTCGAGATTTGAAGTTGTTGAAAGTTTAATTGTGCTTATTGGAAGTGCCTTGCATATGATATATGCTTAATTTGAGTTTGATTGGCATTTTTGGCCGGAATCGTACTGATTCCGAGTGGTCATGGAAGTGCAGAGCAGGACGCACGCCCGTGCACCCGAGCGCATGCCCGTGCACATTGCTTTTTCTACATGGTCACGGCCGTGTTTACGTGCCCGTGCATGACCTAATTTGAGGGGTCACGACCGTGCATAGTTCATGCACGCCCGTGCACCAAGAGAAAATGAGATTATTGCTTGAAATTCCAGAACCTTGCACGACCATATGCACAACTTGGTCACGGTCCCGTGCGAGTTCACACACGCCCGTGCACGTGACACGCACGCCTGTGCGTCAGGCTAAAATGAGAAAATAAGCTTTAATTGAGGAATGTGCACAGTAAACCCTATCCATTGGATAGTAAACAGTAAATTGAGCTCAAATAAGAATACATGATGCATCATATGCATATGCATAGCATGACATGTCATCCAGTGTTTTTAGAAGCGGATCCGAGGATCTGAATTCATATTTTCAGATGTAAAACACAGTTTTCAGAGGTGAATACGAGGGGGCACTTGTGAGTTTCAGCACCCGTGTCACCAGGAGTTATATACTCATTACTAGCCCTATATATTGGCATGTGTCGGGTTACTCAGCTAGCAGTTTAGGTTTCCTGGTCCGAGGATCAGATGAGTTTTAGCGCGAGGCGCTCAGATCAGTTCAGTTTCCAGGCCCAGGCCTGATGGCATCACGTGGGTCATACAGTTTGTGGCACGTGTTTGCAGAGGAAACTCACATGGCCAAGGTGTCGAATCCCTGTATTCATCAGTCTGCGCAGCACAGTTTTCAGCATATCATGGTACCCCAGGGTACTCAGTTTTCAGTACAGCTTTCAGATAAAGCTTTTATGAAATTTTCAGATATGGGATCCCAAGATCCAACAGCAGTTTTCATGAACAATTTTCAGAAAATTATTTTCAGTATTCAGGCCCAGGCCTAGTTATGATTTCAGCATGTTATCATATCATGTCATGATTATATGACACAGTGCATATCATTCAGAGAATGATAAGACAGTAAGAAATTGTATTGAACAGAATATAAACACGTGTAAAAGACACGAACAACAGAACATTGATAAGCTTCGTATTGATTCGTGAAATCATGTCAGTATCATAATTGTTCAGTTTATGCTTTCAGTCTGAGTTTAGTGCGTCAAGTTTGACCCTTCCGGATTACTCTTCACTCTAGGTTGTTTACGTATACTCATATACGTATTTTACGATCCGATATGAGGTATTATCCGACCCGTGAAGATGAGACCGTCAGAGTGGTTTTCAGTTGAGCCTGTTCAGTTGTGTTGAGGTGGCAATCATTCGAGAAGGGTTGGTTTAGGGTCTGAGGATATGAAGTGCTTACTAGGTGATTTTATCACTCACTCCCTACTTTCCTTTCTCTTGCAGGTAGGTTGTTGGGAGCTGGGAGGAGGAGTCTGCTGCTATTTTGGGATCCATTATGCTTCAGTTTTATTTGTATGCACATGTATATGTTTTTCCGCGAACATTTTAATATATGAAAGTTTTATTTGGGCATGTATATATGTATGTATACATTGTACTACAGGTCTTCCGCTGTGATATGTCAGTTCAGTTAAGCATTTCGGTTGGGTATTATTGACCATATTTTCTTATTTATTTATTATTATTTAATTAAAGCAGTGAACAGTAATACCCTTCTGAGGTGTCTTACATAATTTATTAAATAACAAATTTAAAATAAAATTAATTGAAAATTTTGGAGATTATATGATCTTAGCTCGAGAGTCAAGAGAATTAAGATACGTAAATAATCAAATAAAATTAATGTAGTATTTATGGAAAAATTAAAAAAATAAAATAAAATTGAAGTAGCCATTGGAATAGCTGTTGCACAACGGCGACCTTTAACGGAATGCATTTCATTTTTTTGTTTTGTTTTTTTAATTAAAAAAAATGGGTCGCATCGGAATGATCCACGAGTCTTCTCTGCAGACCTCAGCATGACTTATCATAAACGCGGGTCTTAACAAAAGCCGCAAAATTTTGGATCATGCCGACCCTCCACGGGCCAGCATGGCCCTTTGCAACCTTTCGTCAATCATAGGCCCATCAACTGTGCGATCCATGTTTCAGGTTATGATGATTCAAAACATAGTTTAATGCCGATCTTAATTAATGGGCACTTAGCAACGTGGACGATTCTGTTTGGTGGTAAATCTGAGTGTACCTACTGCTCCCACACATCTTACGATGACATCATCATCAGTTGAGAAATCCAACGGTTAGCATCTGTCAAACCAAATATGTTGTGGAGCAAAAGTAGTTGATCTGTTTATCTTCTTCTGTGGGTCAATAAAACTTGGTACCCTTCAATAAAATATATTTCTTGAGAATGGGCAAGCTTCACGTTGGTTAAGAGTTCATCAATCATCGTAACAAAATAAGAACATGAAGCAGGCCATTCAATTTACAAGGTATATAATTGTTACAAGAGTTCAATATGCGTCAAACTATTTTACTTCGGGTTTTTCCGTATTTTTTACTATATAATAAAAAAATAAAACAAAATAATTTGTGAAATAAACCAAGAATAATATAAGGAGAAAGCTACGCCACCCATGATGATATTTGATACTATAGATCAATGAAAAGGAAAGGCACAGCTGATTATGGAGCCGCTGCGTGCGTCACCCGGACAACTTTATTGCTCTCTGAAAACGAAAGCTTGGAGCACTTACACCGGAACTGTAATATTTGAACATCCTAAAGTATTATAAATCTGGCCCCGAAAATAGGTGGTCTGATAGGCTCCGTCGTTAATATTTGTATTTACCCATATATAATTGATGTTATTTAATTTAATCATGAGAAAGTCTTCTGCCTGCATCTTTCTACATCTTTGCTTATTAAAATGTTGGTGCTGCAAACTATCAATATGAAACCTTTAAAAAAATAAATTAAAGTGGATTGAATATATTACTTTACTGTGTACACCTGAAACATGCGAATAAATATAAGGTTTAGAGAAGCTGTGAAAACCCAGAAATCTTAGCATTTTTTTGGATTTAATGTTGATTTTTTGCATCAGGCAGAAGGTCGAAGTTGTTGATCTAAGTCTCCAAGTCCAAGAAGAAAATTTGTCGTAGATTACAAGTTATTTCAAGATAATACTAAGAGAAAATGATTTAAGAATACATTTAGGCCGCTTGGTTGGTTAAAAAATTAACACAGAAGCCTCAGCCGAAGTTGAACAACTCAAACAAGACCCAGACGGCCAAATATCAAATTCTAATCGTCAGTTTATCAATACCCAGCTAAAAAAATAAGCAATTAGAAACTGAGACAGTGGTTAACCCACCAGACTAATATAGAATTAACATCATCCATCAAAGTCAGAATCTGAAATGAAAAGTCACGCACGGCAGAATCTTCCTAACTTTCTCATCGTTTTTCTTGTTGCTCGATCTTATCTTAGCTCAGTTTGAAAAAATTATTTTATTGTTAAAGCCAATTACACAATTAAATACGTATATCTTTGTGATACTTATAAATTTTTTTCTTATTAGTCCAATTGTATCAATTCAATTCCAGCAGCCCTATGATCGAATCCCAAGATACCTGACAACGGTATGTTTCCAGTTTTCAGTTATATCTCTATCTTCTTCCTCTCAACCCTCCTCTTTCTTTCCCGCCCGATTTTTCCCGCCAGAATCATACCAGACCCAGTAACTGTAATAACCGCCAACTCAACCCACAACACCACTTGGCAGGACTTCGCTCGTTTGCTCGACGTCGGGAAGGGAAGCCATGTCAGCGGCATATCAGAACTGAAGAAATACTTGAACCGCTTTGGTTACCTCCCGGCTTTGGACAAGAATTTGACGGATGTTTTCGACTCTGAAATGCAATCCGCCGTCGTTATGTATCAGAAAAAACTGGGACTACCAGTGACAGGCCAATTGGACTCCGATACAATATCATCGATCATGTCTCCGAGATGTGGCGTAAGTGATACAGAGCATAAGCTACATACAACAAAACGTTATACATATTTTTATGGTAAGCCGAGATGGGTACGTGTATCGCCGGTTATATTAACCTACGCGTTTTCAGAGAGCAACATGATCGATTACATAAGTTTAACGGATATCAAGGATGTTTTTAAGCGTTCTTTTTCACGGTGGTCTTCTGTTATCCCGGTGAATTTCACGGAGATAGACGATTACGGATTAGCAGATATTCGGATTGCCTTTTATTCAGGGGACCATGGCGATGGACAGCCGTTCGATGGAGTTTTAGGAGTGCTGGCCCATTCATTCTCCCCAGAAACCGGGAGGTTACATCTTGACGCGGCTGAAACATGGGCCATTGATTTCAAAACAGTGAAGTCAAAAGTGGCGGTCGATTTGGAATCGGTGGCGACCCATGAGATTGGGCATATACTTGGGTTGGCTCATACATCGGTCAAAGAAGCGGTAATGTATCCAAGTTTGAGTCCTAGAACAAAGAAGGTAGACCTAAAGGTTGATGACGTGGAGGGTATTCAGGATTTATATGGGTCAAACCCTAATTTCAAGATAAGCTCATTGTCGGAGTCCGAAAATTCTTCTAATCATGGGATTGATCTCAAAAGGAGATCATCAAAGTGGACCATTTATTTCTTAGTGTCAATATTCTTACTTTCTTGGATTACATAGAGGACCTTTTTATTTTATTTTTAATTTTCCTTTATTTAATATTTTCTTACTTGGTTCTTATAGCTAGGTCCCATTATGAATTCTTTGATAGATTTGATTCAATACAACAAGTTTCAATTTGTGTATTTCATTTTTTCCATCTGGGTATACATTTATGATTCTAATCAATATAAGTTAAGTTATAAAACATGCAATTAAATATGATAACAAACTTAATTAAGTTTTTAATTATTGGGTTATCAAATTTGACCACCAGACCTATCCGCCGGGTATGTTGAAGTTGAACAGCTAAATTATTTTGAAAAGAAAAAACCCATGAAAGGAGACAAAGGATGAAGTGACAAGAAGAGAAAGACTTCAAACAGATAAACCCTAGTCAAAGACAATTTGTAAGCTAAGAAGAAAGGAAAGAATGGTTGGTATCTCTTGCTATTCAAGATAGATTATGACAACTAAAGGGTTCCTCCTTGAAAGAAAACTTGTCGTGCGGGTACTGCTTGAAATGTAAATTCCGATGGTCGATTTAAGCATAAATATCAAGTTGAAATTAAGCTGCATCTTTAACCATGGGCTAAAAGCCAGTAGCCTCCATAATGGATATTTAAAAGGTCAAACCACATAATTTCACTCAAGATTTTTTTAAATAACAAATGTTATTTATAAGGTTTCAAAAAATCAAATATCCACCCCATTTTCTATGAAAAGATCAAAACATCTTTCATAAAAATAAATAATATTTATATTAAAATAAATTTTAATATAATATTAAAATAATTTTTATTTTATTTTTAAAAGTTTTTATTAATTTATTATTATTATTATTTTAATATTATAATTATCTTTATAAAATTAATTTTTTATTTTTATTTAAAAAAGTAAAAATATCACTTTAATTTTGATTAAGGGTGGGTGTTTAGCTCTTTGAAACTTTATGGGTAGCGCTTTCTTAAGGAAACCTTGGGTGGGATTATGGCATTTAGCCTATTTAAAATTATTCAGTATACCCCACCAATCGCCATTACACAAAAATCGTCATTACTACTTGACTAAGTAACTAATTAATTCCCGTTTATTGCTTTAATCCTTGTGTTCCAAGCGGATGTAATCAAATAAAATTATTCAATTTTAATTCATAAAATTTAAACACAGGTGATTGAATATTGAATTAAAAATTTTAATTTTGAATTTATAAAAATACTTTAAACTTTATATAATATAAAATTATGAAATTATTCAAAATTATATGTAATAAAATAATTTTTCGTCATCCTTTAGATAAACGAGTTTGTTATTCCTAGAGAAATTGAGCAAGAATTTAATTACTGATTAATAATTTGTGGATCTAGCCACATGAATCGGTTCAATCTAATAAAAGATAAATTGAAATTGAGACAAAAAATTCGTGGTGGATATTAATGACTGTTTCAAAATTGATATTTATATGGTCTTTGGCACCATTGACTTGGTTTTTTCTCATTGGCTTATATTCTTCAAGCCTTGGTTTCAATATTTAAAAAAAAAACAATCCAGTATACTGTGAGACACAATTTCATTTCAGACCATCTATCAACGTATTACACTATTCTTAAATAATTCATATCTATTCGTAACCTTTATTATTAATATAATTTTTTTAGGCCAAAGGACTTTTTCCCACCCATAGTTTGAGGTAGAGACAGAATCCTACCTTCTAAGTTTTAAAAACTCAGTTTTTCACCCTTTGACCAAATTTAATATTAAATATTATTGTAAATAGTTACTATTCAGACGTAATTTTATCATTTTGAGATTAAAATTTTATAAAATAATCAAATAAATTTTATATAAATATAAATTTTAAAAAAATAAAAAAAACCAACTAGCCTCTGTCACCAGTTCCGACGATAGTGGCAATCGTTAACAAAACTAGGTGGCATTTTTCACCACCTGATTCTAGGAGAGGCTAGATCTAGCCTCCTTGTTCGGTGGAGACGGTCAGCTCCAGTTTAGGCTAAAGTGGCTAGTCAATTGGAAAGGGTCGGTCTTGGTCCCACTGACCATTTTCGACCTTTCTTTCTAGCTTTGGCGACCTCCTCCAAAACTGGAGGTGGCTAGATTTGGCCTCCCTTGTAACCAGAGGATCGGAAAATATCACCGGGCTTTGTTAGCGATGGCCACTACTATCGGAACCGACAACGGTAGTTGATTGGTTTTTTTAAAATTTTTAAATATTTTTTAAAAATATTTATTTTTAAAAATTATTTTATAATTTTATTATAAATTTTTAATTTTTAGAAAGGTATTTTAGTCATTTTAATATAAAAAATACTTTCAAATGTGAGAGATTAAGTTTTTAAAACTTTGGGAGTGACATTTTATCCTCATCTCAAACTATGGGTGGGAACAAATCCTTTGGCCTTTTTTCTATATGTATAAACTGACTCCTCCACGAGGCTATTTATTTTTCTTGATGCATAAGAGTTGACGAGGGTTTCGTACTCGTCCTTTTTTGTGTGGATTCCAAAAATGAAATCAGTTCGACTTCCAAATTTTATAGAAAATAAGAGTATTATTTTACTAAAAGTAATAATATATTATTTTATTAAAACACCTTTGAATATGAAATCAATTGTGAGATTTGAGGATAATTAACATAAAAAAATTATAATAAATTAAAAGACGAATTGAATAAAAAAGTTACATAATATCAATGAAATTGATCTTGATCTCATTTTTTATCTCAATGAATTAAATGAATGGATTATAATTTTATTTTTTATATTAAATGTGTTTAAAGTCTATTAATATTTTCATTTATTCTTTTATAAGATTTTAATGATGATTAATTTGATATAAACAAATTATAAAACGAGGTTAGAGTTAGCAATATGGGTCAATCATACGAGAAAGATTTGAAAGAAGATTATAATCTTATTTTTCTAATGACGAGTGGTGATACGTGACGGTAATAGTGCTAAAATAATTAAAGCAAGAGTTTGAATTTTCTTAATTGAATATGATGATATTTTTACCTTAAAAATTAAATAAATAATGGCAATACTGTAAATAAATTAAGAATGTAATTAGAGTTAATAAAGGATTTATTCGAAGCACCCCTTTTAAGTGTATTTTTATCCAAAATTACAAGCTTAAAATTTTAATTGAATGATGTAAAATTAAATCTGGCAACATTTGAACCGATGACTCAACCCGATCCGAACCCAAACGAGAAAACACGAGAACTTGGTTGTACTAGAACCCTAAACCCTTGCGCCATAAAACCTCAAGTATAATTCTCACAATTCTCTGTTTCCTCTGGTAAAAATTTAGCAATGGCTTCTTCTTGCAATAGACTCATCCAAAGATCGTCCCTGTCGTCCATTCGATCTGTTATCCAATCCGGCGCTCCAAAATCTCCCACCACCAGATCCGCTACCGCAGCCCCATTCCCTCTTCGCACACACTCCTCTTCCTCCTCTATTCGGCGGTTCTCTTTATCCAGGTACACAATCATTCACATACCTATTAAATAGGAATGCAGCTTGTGCAATTTTTTGGATTATTTTTTCAATTGTATTGTTTTGGAATTTTTTTTTAGATCTGCGTGTGCACTGGGATGCGTGCAGTCGCTGTTGCCTCTGCATAGCGTAGTGGCGTCCGCAAGAATGACATCATGTCTGAGCACAACATCGAAGAGCTGTCGGTCACTTTCACAGGGTACACTCTGCTGCACCTCTCCCGGCCTCTAGTTCTTGCTTTTTCTCTTTTTGACTGTGAGTAGCTGTTTTGCTTCTAAATTTTTATCAGTAAAATTATTAATCGATTTTATATATTTATTTTTTTTTGCGTAGTTGTTTTTTGAAACATATATTTAATGCGCAAATAACATATTAAATTTCATGGTTTTCTCGATAAATTAGAACTGCAATTGCTTGGAATTTTGTGAATGAGTAATTTACATACGAAATTACATGGTGTTTTTGCATGTGCAAAGATTTATTAGCTTACATTTTAGGTTTATTTGATTAAACTTGTGAGTTGGGTGTGTTAAAGTTAATAGGTTAAAGCTATAAATTACACTAACAAGTAACCAATGGCTATGTTGGGAGCCCTATTGATGTTAGGATTTGAGTGTTCAGCCACAGTGAGATTATATATGAGGAAACACATTGGGGATAAAAGTGCTAACATCAGGTCTATTAATTCTATCTAATTGGAAAATTTGGTTCCTGCAGGCACATAAGAAATAGATTGGGATTTACAAGACCTGCCAATTATGCTCACTGCCTCATTATCAAGTATGAAACTATTAGTTCTCTCTTAGTTGTCTTGGAGGTTTTTAGTGATATCAGAATGGAAACACATTTCATGTCAATCTGTTTTGCTGATTTTGCTGATAAATATAAACTACTTTGGAAAGCAGATTACAAGGATACCTTTGAATTTACATTAGTATATGTGTTACGTTCCTTATATTGTTGGCATGACTGACTTTTGTCCTTTTAGTGTTTGGCTTACTTGACTGCAAATTTTTTTTTCGGTTTCCAGTAAACATTTTCCTGTTCGTTGTGCTAGATTAGATATACAGATAACTTAATAGACTTTCCTATTGCTTGCTTGCGAGGAAAATAGCATGAAGTATAAATTCAAAAGAAAATGATGGCAATTAATTGGATTACTATTCGTTGCCTGCATTTAATTTCAGCTTTACCTCATTATTTGTTGCTTCTGACAAACTAGCAGATGTCCTTAGTAATCAAGTGATGATACATTTAGGTTCAGGAACTACCATTCTCACCATCATATATATTTCTAGTCCCAATTATGCTGGTGCATTTTCTGTTCCATTATATTATTGTTTTTAAGTTGTTATAGCCTGAAATTGAGTAATATTATGGAAAATAGAACATTTATCACAATCATAATTACTCAGATTCAGAAGGTATAATGAGTATGAAATTCTTAATGGCTTAGCACTCTCATTACAGAAATTTAGAATAGTTGCGTTGTATAGAAGTTTTTGGTTTGATTAGAATACTATGGTAACATAACTGCTTCTTCTCCCAGATGGAATTGATGGTACGTGACATGTGTGCTGTTTTTGGAGGTGGGCACTGTCATATACGCTTTCATTGCTTATGACTAGAAAGATTGTGGAAAACTATGTTTGATCAGTATAGTTGGATGACTTGATATATTTCATCTTCAGGCCATCTGTAAAATCTTTTGTTGTATGATCACTTAAGAAAATTGGACTGGTTGTAGTTTTATATAACGTTTGAGTCAGTCGAAATACTTTATGAAAGTGACTTTATTTATTTATTTACTTTTATTGAGGTGGAGGTGGACTGGTAATATCTTATGTTGTATTTATTTACATAAATGTTTACTCTTCTCATTTCATTCTTTGCATTGTGGTGGTGTAGAGTTAGGTTTGTCGGTTCCAAGGTGACTTATTGGCGGATATCACCACAACTAGTGTTATCTTCGGCTGATTGGAGAGGCAGCACACTTTTGGCTTTTCATATTAGAAGGGTTTCGTATTTTATGAATACTGCTTAAACCTTAAACTGATTCTAATTTGTCCACAGTGGAGAGAAGATACTGTTTCTCTGAAATAAGAATTAGTCCTCATTGTATAAATTATTATTCATGAATGTTTAATTGGCCGAAGCTTGGCAATTCTTGTTCTCCGAAGCCCTTCTCATGTATTTTTTATTATTTCTCCATTTTGCTTTTACTTCTTATTTTTCCAGTGCCGTTGGTGGCTGCGGACCATCTATGTTCCATTCCTGTAATAAAATTTGAAGGGAAAGTCCAGTTTTTATCTTTGGTTTCACAGTTGATGCATGTCAAGCCAGTATTTTCTTCTCAATTTCTACCGATAGAAAAAATACCAAGTATTTAGGCTGGAGTTCAGAAGTACTTGAGGCTTGAGATTTGCCCCAAAAAATTCCTTAAAAAATGAGATCTACCCTTCCGAAGGAACTTCATTTGTTACAACAATATCCTTACGAAGCCGACTTCTAGCTTTGCCAAATTCACCTTTGTTTCAGTCCAACAAGTACTCAGCACTGGAGCCATTCTTGAGTTCTATCAATCTGGTTTCTTAACTTTCGCCATACTGCATTAGAAATTGCACATGGTGGTTTCAACAATATGACAACCAGGGTGTACTGGTTTCAGATCGCCTATTGTGGTTCTTGACTGGTATCTTATATGCCAAATTTTGAAGCATCCTCATCTTACCGCTGCTGAATATGGAAAGACATTTTCCACCTCAATCCAGCTACAACCAACTTCTTTTCTTAGCCCCCTCTCCTGCATAAACTTTCTCAACCTACTCACTTCTCTCCATCGGCCATGCCATGCAAATATGTTAGATATCATAACATAAGCGTAATCATTGTGACTCTCCAATACAATCACCTTTGCAGCTAAAAACTTTGCAACCTGTAAGTCCTTACAAGCTCCACAAGCACCAAGTAAAGCTCTCCAAAGCACCCCATATGACGCAAAGCCCAGTTCATATATCATTTTCCCTGCCTTCACAACCTCTCCTCTCTGTCCCATGAGCCGAACCATGGAACAACAGTGCTCAACTGTTGGTTCAATACCGTAGTCCCTAACCATTGATTCAAAGTACTGGTTTGCCTCATGCAATGGAACATCATTATGTGAACATGCGGCTAATACATTTAGAAATGTGACACAATCAGGTCTTAAATCCCTCACCAGTTTCAATTGCTCAAATAGATGGATCACGTTGGTTGAATCACCATTGTGAGCATAACCAGTGATCATTGCATTCCAAGCTACCAAATTCTTTTTAGGTAGCAATTGGAATATAGATTCAGCATTCTTCACCTGCCCACATTTGGAGTACATATCAATTAGAGCACTCCCTACAACCACTGAAGTGTCCAAACCTTGTTTTACACTGCAGCAATGGATCAACATTCCCCATGTTAAACCTGAGAGACCAGCAATACCACTCAGAACAATTGAAAATGTATATTCATCCATTTGAATGTTCTTTACTTGCATTTTACTGAAAAAATTTAGAGCTTGAGGAACTAGATTTATGTTAACATATCCTGTCAAAATCGAATTCCATGAAGATGAATTTGGGTCCGGCATATTTGATAAAATATTAATGGCCTCTCTTATATCACCAAATTGAACGATGCCATTTATCAATTCATTATACGAGATGGTATCAGGATTAGGAAGCCGATAGAAAAAACCAAAGGCTTGTTCAAGGTTTCCATTTCTGGCGCAAGCTGCTATAACTGAATTCCAAGAAATAATGTCTCTATCAATCATCTCTTCAAAAACCTGGATTGCATCTTCAACAGACCCACATCTTCCATACACATCAATCAAGCAATTCGCAAGAACAACACCATTTTCCAAGCCATATTGAACAATCTTTGAGTGAATCATCGTGCCTAGTTGCGACAACCTCAGTTGGCCACAAGCAGCTAAAGCCGCAGTGAACGAGTAAGCATCTGCGTAAATTTCAGTATCCCTATCAAGTTCAAGAAACAAGCTTAATGCCTTACGATATTGACCAGATTGCACATACCCAGAAATTAGAGAATTCCAAGAAACAACACTTGGATGAGGAATTTCAGCAAACACTCTATGAGCATCAGTCAATAAGTAAATTTTCCTATAGAATCCCAATAAAGCGGTTGAGACATACAAATCAGAGACGAACCCGGATTTTATAATGTAGCAGTGGAGTTGTTGGCAATAAGAATCTAAGCACAGGTGAGTCGAGGCTCGAATCAGCAGGTGTGTGAGGGTATAGCCGTCTGGTTTAAACCCAGATTGGAGTAATTTAGAGTCTTCATATACGGCAAAATCAACATTGTATTCAATACTTGTGTTTTGTGGAAGACTGTTAACATTGTCGTTATCAATGCAAACGTTTGGGCTGATGACACGATTTATTGAGAGGGCATTGGGTGTGTGTTTTATTGAAGGGAAACAATTGTGGAATCCCCTAACTACAGTTCTTTGCATAGCTTAGCAATTAGTAATGATGTTCGTTTACAGAGGACGCTACCATTCTTCTTCAGACCCTGATGGGTGGGTGGAACAAGAATTTTGCCATGCCAGGGCAGGCAGGCAGATTGCCTGATTTTAAACAAAACAGCATAAATTCAGAAGAATCAAATAGTTTTTGCTGCAAATTGGAAAAGTAAAACGTTAGAGGGAAGTGTGGTAGCCATCACGTTAAGCATTCAAACAACTGATCGGTAGTTTAAAGTAAAGCGTGTGAAGGGGAGCAAGCTACCTTTCCTTTATTTTCTTTTTCTTCTTTTATAATAGGCCAAACGACTTCACACTTTCATAGGCAAAATCTCACTCAACAAATTTTAAAAAATTAAATTAAATGCCCATCCTTATGTTTTGAGGAGACTAACACTCTCTCAATCAAATTAAATAATATTAAAATAAATTTTAATATAAAATAATATTAAAATAATAATAATAATTTAAAAATTAATACAAAATTTTAAAAAAATATAAATAAAATAAAATTTTTTAGAAAGCGATCATTGCCGTCAATAACTTTATTGGTAGTAGGTGTCATTAATCTAATTAAGTAGTGTAAATGACAATTTGATTCCATTAACATACGAATCTAACTATCTCTACAATTGGATAAGGTAAAAAATAGTTAATATACTTGAAATCGATCGTTTTTTATTATTCTAAGTCAAATCTAGTTAAATATTTAACGATCAGATTTGATTGTCTTTGCTATTGAAATGACTAAATCTAGTTATTTGGTAAGGTTAATAGTAGCCATCGTCGTTGACAAAGCTGTCGACGGCGGTAGTTGTTTTTAAAAATTTTTAATTTAATTTTTATATTTTTACAAAATTTTCATTAATTATTAATTTTTTATTATTATTATTATAAAATTAATTTTATTATTTTTAAATTTTTATTTAAACAAATAAAAAATTTTCTTTAATTTTAATCAATAAGTAAATATTTGATTTTTTAAACGTTTTTCAATGAAACTCTACCATTTAGAAAAACCTTAGATGAAAATAAATCATTTGGCTTTCATAATAATATTGACAATTGGATTAGAACGAAGATGACGGGAAATATTTTTCAAAGGTTGAAGGTAATATTCGAATAATCTAAAAAAAAATTGATTAGTATTTTCAAAATATATGAGTAAGTGTGATAATTTTTGAAAGACTCTTGTTATGACTAGAGTTTCCAAAATATTTGAAGAATTGATTTTTGAATTTTCAAACATTTTAAACGGTTAAATTATTATATATTTAAAAATGTTTGAATCTCATTTATAAGAGAATTATTTTTATTTTTTTGAAATTAATTAATAATAAATTATTATTAGAAAAATAATTTACTCTTAACAAATTTATATTGGGACTTAAGGTGAGAAAAATACTGAATCTTAGAAAAATAAATAAATATAATTAGTGAAAATTAATTTAACTAACCATTTTCTTAATTATAATATAATTATATTCACTTTTTTTTTTTTTCGTTTTTACGAAACTATTCTCTTTTTTACGTGTATCAATACACATGTATAATACGTGATACAAGTAAAATTTAAAATCATCGACTTTTTACATTCATACGTATTTTAACGTACATCTTATATGTATTGATAAAAATTTTTGTGCGTACCTTTGTTTTTACTAGTGAATGATTATATTCAATTTTTAACGTCTTTCTTCACATTTGTTATACTTATTGCACAATAACTCAACTAAAAATATTTTCAAAATCCAAACATATTATTCATATTTGTATGAAATTTTTTATTTGCAAAACATATCCATTCTTTTGTCAGCATCAAATTTTTAATTTTCTTATATGATAATGTAAAATTTGATATATATAATTGTCTACACATATTTTTTGACAATTTATAATGTTGAAATATTTCTTAAATTGTTAGAAATCCTCGGTAGTATCTAAGTATATCATTATACATATATTTTTATCGTTATGCATATATTACAAGTATATGCTAGGGCTAGATTCGAATCGAATATATTCAGATTCGTTTTGAGTTCAATTCGAACGAGTCTGAAACGAGCTGAACGAACCCAAACACGAACACGAACATGAACTGTAATTTTAAAGTTCGGTTCGAACGAGCCCAAACATAAACTATGCGAACCGAACACGAATACAAACCCGAACTTAAAATAATAATTTTTTAATTAAATTTTATTAATTATTTATATTAATTATAATTTTTAATAAATATAAAAACGAATTATACGAATACGAACTTAATTATACGAACCCGAACTAAAAAGTTTGGCGAACACGAATACGAACCTGAACCCGAACAATACGAAATGAATCCGAATACGAATATATTACTGTTTATGTTTGATTCGGCTCGAATCCAGCCCTAGTATATGCATGTCGTCTATGTGTGTATTAATTCAAAATCATAGATTTTGAATTTTATATGCATATATCTCGATTGGCATGAAAAAAGAAAACAATTTTTTTACAATTGAATTTTATAAAAAAAAAAAGAATAAAAATATATTTTAATTAATAAAAATAAATATTTAAATTAATTTTTCTATAATTAATGGGTTTGAGTAGGGGTACCTACCTGACTGGTGTCAGCCTTTTAACTTTCAACTAAATAAAGACAAAGACATAATACTCGTTAATATGCGAAGGTCGGGGAGAAGACTGGTAGACAAGCCTCCACTCATGAACGTTAGCTCTTGTGTTTCTATTTGTTTGGTATGGCGGAGTCAGCCAATAACAATTCCCAAAGAAACAAGTTAAAACTTGCTTGCACAACAGACCAAAAAACAGAGGCAGCATCATTAGGCCGATTACATTGACACTGCATGTAACCAACAAAACTCCCAAAGAGATAAACGTTCTGAGGAATTATTCAAAGGATAGAAAAAGGAGATTTTATTGTTTTTATACCAGGAGCTTTTGGATTTCTTTTTTGTTTTTTGTTCTTTCTGGGGAGAGAGGATTAATTAAGGATGGCTTGGTATTTTAAACCAACAGTGCTTGAAGATTTGGCCATTGTTAGTGGGTTGATTATAGTTCAATTTCTGTACGCAGGTAACTCAATTGTGATGAGTTACATTATGACCCTTGGTATTAGCCCTCTCTCCATTGTTATTTTCTCAACATTCGCCACTTTCCTCCTCCTCTTTCCTGTTGCTGTTTACTTCGAAAGGTTTTTTCTTTTATTCTGTTTGGTCTGTTTCACTTATGGTTAATTGGGAGATATGTTTCATGGTTTTAAATCAAATTGGTGGTATTTGACAGGAAAAATTGGCCCCAGAAATTGAGTTTGAAGTTGGTTTTCCAGCTGGTTTTCATATCTATTGCAGGGTAAGTGGATATTTAGATTATATTCAGAATTTGTATCAAATGATTTTATTTTAACACGATTGCTTTTCTGGGTTTCTAATTTTATTTCAAGTGTTCTGAAAAGTGGGTATAGTTTTTTACCTGTATTCTATCTCCAGCATATTCTTTCTATTTATTCTGCCAAATATACGGATGAGTTCATTCTTCATTATTTGTGGAATGTTTTTGGCTTTTCCTTTTCTTCGCTTATTCAATTTTGCGAACCAGTCAATTAAAAGAGTATTTATCTCATTGCCAAATAAGGAGAATTATTTTGTTCTTCTTAAGAAGCCTTTGATAATTCTTGTATCATAGCTACTAAGATATTCTATAAATAGATCTTAATCAACGTATAATTCTTTATTAACTGTTCTATATTATTAAGAATTTGATTATTTGTTTTAATCCATTTTGGTG
Source organism: Anacardium occidentale (assembly GCA_026122585.1). NCBI lineage: Eukaryota > Viridiplantae > Streptophyta > Magnoliopsida > Sapindales > Anacardiaceae > Anacardium > Anacardium occidentale. Next base: position 10,844 of record JAJEJH010000391.1, on the reverse strand, counting down.
AAATTTTATAAAATTAACATTCAATTCTTTTGCTAATTTTCCCGCTGTAATTTTTTGTTTCTGTTTCAGAGTAACTCTATTCCAGACTCTGTTCCTGAAAGGCATTCAACTAACCTCACCAGCAATGGCAACAGCCATGCCAAACCTTGGTCCGGGACTCATTTTCGTCATTGCTTGGACTGTAAGGTATCAGTTCTTGCTTGTTATTACTCTGTGGACAGTGATTTGTATATTTATTATGTTTCCTTTGACATAAGATTTGCTTACAAAAGATATGAAGTATTATGCAAGAAGAATATACATCTTGACTGGATAATTTGAAATTGAAACAGGATCCTATTCACATCCTCGTTGAATAAATTTCAAAATTAAAACAGAAATGAGATATTAGCATTATCAACAAAGATCATTTCCAAGATCCTTTAACTACCTTTTACACTTACATATTTGCAATGTTGGTGCAGGATGGAAAAAGTTGATATAAATTGCTTGCACAGCAAGGTCAAGATCTTAGGAACACTGTTGTGTGTTATAGGTGCACTTACAATGAGCTTTATGCACAGCACCGCCCCAGTAGAAGAGGCCGCCACCGCAACAACATCAGTCTCACCAGCCATGATGTTCGATAGGGAAAAGATCATTGGTTGTATGTATCTCTTGGCAGCAGTGTTTGCCTTATCAAGCAGTATCGTCTTGCAGGTAATTCAGAAAACACTGTAGATCATAATTTTTGCCTCTTTTATTAATCATTTTATTTGTTTGCAATGTTTAACAGGCCATGACTTTGGTGGATTTTCCTGCCCCGATTTCTTTGTGTGCTATAACAGCATTTATAGGAGTGGTAATAACAGCTGCTATGCAGTTTATTCAAGAACATAGATTGGACTTTGGCTGGGAATTTAGATTTCCAGCTACTGCTGGCTACTCTGTGCTGGTAATAATAACATTGTTCTTTCCTCAGGCCAACTCTGATAGACTAAAAATCTTTAAAGTGGTAATCTACTTATCGTTAATCCTAACTTTAATTCACTTTGATCCCAATGAGCAGGTGGGTTTCATCGGTGGAGCAACTGTAAGCTTCAATGGATGGGCAATGAAGCAAAGAGGGCCAGTTCTTGTGTCCGTTTTTGGCCCCATCTCAACAATAATCTCAGTCATCTTCACTGCCGTCACCACAGGAGACACCATTGACACTGGAAGGTATGTTAAATTGCGCGTTTTCACCACTCATTGACTGACTCTTGCCTATTAACTTGGAAACAATCAATCTCTAAATGCAGTTTTGCTGGTATGATTCTCATGTTCTGTGGTCTCTACTTTGTGCTGTGGGCTAAAAGAAAAGAAGCTTACTCCAACAGCTTAGAGAATGAGCTCGATGCAGAGAAACCTCTTTTAAGTTAAACATCATTTCTATTTCTGTTTAAATTTAGTGAAGTAATAGATGTATCAGTTATGTATAAAGCATAATTGATACAGGCTACTGTACTGATTATGACTGTTACTTTAAGAACCTTCCCTATAGATAAAGCTTTTTAGATTATAATAATTCTGATTTTATATTCTACTATTTAAGTTACTTTTTTCATGGTCCAAATTTTGTTGTCTTTGGCAATGAGAAGTCATGGCTATGCCCCAGGAGTGGGCTTGGTGGCAAGCCTGATGCCCACATGCAACAGTAGACAGGAGGCTTTGCGGATCAAGTCACAGGCTGATGTTTTGCATTGTAATGTGATGCGCTGCTGTCCCAATAATATAAGTACCAAACAAGATATGAATAAATCCTATAAAATTTAATTATATACCATGCTTTCAGATTCACAGATAAAGCAGATGGCCAAAAATCAGTTTCAAGTAAGTCAATTGAGGAATAAGATTATGGTGGTTAGGATTTCCTTTTCCTGAAAAAATAATATAATATTTTATACATAATATTATAGTTTTGATATTAAAAATTATATATGATTACAGTGTGTATGGTTCGGTTTAATGCGGTTAAAAAGTTTTTTAGACCAAATTGAAAAAACGGTCTAAAAAAGTTCAAATCAAACAAAACCATTTCATATTTCACACCAAACAAAACAAAACTGAAAAAAATATAGTTTGATTGGGTTTAAACATATTAGAAATTATCTACTTCAAAATATTTAGTAATTAAAAATAATATTTGAATTATAATTAATAAGTATAAAGTACAAGTGGTGTACCTAATTGTTTATTAAAAAATTGTGTTTAATACAATTTTTATACAATTTAGGGTTTATTTTGGTTTTAAAATCATTACTGTTTTTTTTTTAATTTATCAAATCATTTTGTAAATTAATTTTTAAATGATTTAATATGATTTTATAATTTAAATTAAATTACATAGATCTCTGAAAAGAAATCGCTTTAGAGTGAAAGTTGGTATTTTCAAGCAACCCACAAAATAATTTGTTCAACTTGCATCCCAAAAATCCGGCACAATTCCTTCAAATGAAAAACGAATCTCATGACCTTCTTCTTCTTCCTTCTTTTTTTTTTTTTTTTCTAAAATTAAAAAATTTGTCCTGAATTGTCAAAAAAATAATAAAAGTCTATAGCTTTTTCCCTCCCACAGGGGCTGTCCTTAATTGAGATTCTGTAATTAACCCTTAATATTATATTTATCATATCATGTCCTGCATTGAGTCAACTCAAATGTATAATTTCTCCAACATTTTTTTAAAATTTTATAGATAATAAATATTATGTCTTATGAGACGCATGGCATGGAAACCAAAAATTCTTGTACCATTGTCAATGGGCTTTGCCTATCAAATGCCCATTTCAAATTTCTGTCCATTCCAATAGTTTTGTCACATTTAACTACCTCTAAAGATCATATTATCACTTAAATAAACATTTAAAATATTCATTTTTTAAGTGATATTAAAAGGATTTAATCTCGAACGATAGAATCATTTTATGTGATATTAATATGAAAATTGTCACATTTTAAGGTCATATTATCACTTAAATAAACATTTAAAATATTCATTTTATAAGTAAAATATTAAAATGAATGAAAGCACATATTGCATGCATGCATGGATAGTAAAGAGATAAGCATGAAGATAGACGGCAAAAACAAAAAAAAAAAAAGGAAACTATGACTGTTATCTGCTTGTTTCTATCAATAGTGACCTCTTCTCGACCCACAAAAAAAAAACACTCCCTCTTGTGTCTAAAACGACGGCATTTACTCCCAAATCACACCAAGATAGTAAGACAAATACCTTTGGAGACCACTACCTATTATTTTTTCAGTGAAATTCCATTTTTATTAGGTTTAATAAACCAATTAGAAAAATAAATTTAAATTATTTTTTTTTCTGGATTTGGGAAATATTAATTATTGAATGGATAATTAAAATTTGAAGGCAAAAAAAAAAAAAAGAGAAAAAGGAATGGGTAGCAGTTAGGACATCTGATGACATGTCTCTGTACCAAACAAACCAAACAGTTTTCAGGGCTTGCATAACTGTATAAGCGAGCAAGCGAGCCAGGTTATTAATTTACAGTCATGAATTTCCACAAATGCCCTTTATGAAATATCAAATCTCATTCCTAACAGAAACGGGATTCAACAGGGAATTTATAATAAAAATAGCTCCTCTTCTTGATCCATTTCTCGTGTGAGATGTTGAGACATCCGCCAAAAATATTTGAAGTTGAAAAATAATTTAAAAAGGGAAATGAAATTGCTGAGAGGAGATGATACAAAGTGAAAGTGGTAAATGTATAATTAAACAGAAAAGTATGTAATTGCCAAACTGGTAATGTATGGAGAATGGGAAAGAGGTAAAAGGAAAGGCTATTTTTCAAATGGGCAAGATTTGCATGTTACTTGTCCCTCTTTCCCCATTCATGATCACACATTTTTATAATTTTTTGGGCAATCTGAAGGGGGAAGAAAAAAAAAGAGGTTAATTATGATTTTTAATATTGTTTTTATAAATTAAATGTAATTACAACTGTTCTTTTTCATATTTTATATGTAGGAAGTAGAATCATAATTTTTGGGTTGTGTGTCTTTTGGTGGAGGAATGCTTGTCACCTACTCCTTTTAAGTTCTCTATACTTCACAGATAGAGAGAGAGAAAGAAAGAAAGAAAGAAAAATAAGTGTTTTTGATATCTGCTTCTGCTTCTCTTGTGTTTTGTTGCAATGGAGAAGCATAAATGTAAACTTTGCCCAAGGTCTTTCTCTAATGGCAGAGCTTTAGGTGGTCACATGAAGGCTCATTTGGCTGCTCTTCCTCTTCCTCCAAAGATTCCTCTTTACCAGCACCAACAGGAGCAGGTCGCTGATTGTACAGACTCTACTTCATCTTCTTCTTCGGGGGAAGAACGGGAACTGGAAGATGGTAAAATTGGACAAGTAGGAGAAGACAAATCTTTGGGTTATGGGTTGAGAAATAATCCCAAGAAAAGTTTCAGGCTTGCAGATCCTGAGTTTTCGTTTGCAGTTGATTCTGCGTCTGTTGTTGTTCAAGACCGAGAGAGTGAGACCGAGTCAAAAAACCCAACTCGGAGACGATCTAAAAGAACCAGAAAAATATTTACTACTTCTTCACAGTCACAGGAGGATCAGAATACAAAAGTGAAGAAACTCAGTTGCAGCGAGTCACCAATCGAGCCGGAGCCGATAAGTTCAGTGTCTGACACTTCTCCTGACGAGGATGTTGCAATGTGTTTGATGATGCTTTCAAGAGATGTGTGGATGAGAAACAATGGGGAAGAAGGAGATGAAAATGGTAAAAAAAGGGAAAGATCAGTGAAGTATCGGTGTGAGAAATGCAAGAAAGTGTTTCGATCTTATCACGCATTAAGTGGACACAAGAAAGTTTGTGAAGTTGCAGAGACAAGAAATGCAGGTAAAGTTTCAATCTTTGAGTGCCCATTTTGTTTTAAAGTATTTGGGTCAGGTCAAGCTCTTGGTGGCCATAAGAGATCTCACTTGTTACCTTCATCAACAACCGCTGCGGCTGCAACTGCTACTGTTACTCATTCTGCTAAATTTGACAACACTTTGATAGATCTTAATCTTCCTGCTCCATTGGAAGAAGACGACTACAGTGTGGTTTCGGATGCATAACATTCCAAATGGAAATCTTTACATGGATCTAAGCCTTTAATTACTTCCTTTTATGTAATTTAGGTAGAGATTTTTATTCATGTTTATTGAAATTTGAAGTACTTTCTGGATTCTCAACAGTTGCAATTACTTTGGATATTTCACCAACTATATTGACATTCACATAGCTTCGTCTATGCAGTAGCAGGAGGGCACTCAGTGTAAGAAATTATATTCCAAGTTTCATTCCTTTAAAAAAAAAAAAAGAAGAAGAAGAAGAAGATTCTTACTTAGAACTCATTCTTTGAATCAAAATTGTTGTTGTTGTTGTTGCTTTAAGTGAAGCTCTTGTTAGTAAAAGAGGTAGATTTAGCAGGAACTTGTTCCATTTTCCACTTCATTTTGTGCCTTAAAAGTAATGGAGTTTTCTTGGTATTGTGGAGTGGACCCAATAGAGAGGTCGGTCTCTGTAAATGCCTGTGTTCAATTCTGTTAATGTTATGTAGTGTAGTACTACCCTTGTTTCCAGCTGTTGTCTAAACTCCAATGTCTATCCCTTGAAGCTCTTAATTATTATTTAAAATTTACATTTGAGGGTGTGTCCACTTGGGGAATGGACATGAAATCTCTCTTTCTCTCTCACACACACCTCTTTTGTTTTCTGTTTCAGTCGGTTGGTTGTTTTAGCTTTAAAGTAAAAAAATCAATGATTCGAAGATGAACCAGCCTCATCTCGTCTCATCTCAATGGAAAGTGGATCTAGCTATCTATCTGATTAAACGAAGGAATTGAGTTTTTTTCATTTATTTATTTATCTGCCTTGAAATGAACGAAAAGGAAGTGCCATGTTGTTATTACAGAAGAATTAGTCAGATTAATTAAATAATTAAAATAGAATAAGACACGTCTGTCAATCAATGATTGGTGTTTAGGTTCCTTTCTTTCACAAAACACAAATCGTTCTCCTTAAATTGTACTGGGGATCAGTGCTCTTCTCACTCGTCTTCATGACTAATATTTTCTCTATTTTTTACATTTTTGAATCACTATTTATGTCTAATTTTACTTCTGGGTAATCCTGGTGGATCAATGTTTTTGATGGCCTGCTTGAGTCGTGCTCTTTGACCAAATCATGGCGGTAAAATGTTGCCCGCTTTCTACTATATCTTTAGTGCTCAATTTACAAATAAATTTATTCTTGATGCCACCCAATTGCCATACTCATTGCGCAATTTTCAAAGATGAACTCTTCTCTTTTTCAATTTTTATACATAATTCTTGTACTACACCCAATCGGTCATTATCTTTACTTACCCTTTCTTTCCCTTTTTCTCTATCATGCCATTAAGCTAATGCTAATAATTACTTGTGAAATTACATGGGAACGTCCAATTTGGCAATTCTTTCCACTTTTCCTGTTAAATCATGCAACTCTAAAGATGGAAATTTTAGGTGATGTTCTTGTGCCTCTAATCGAATATTAGAGGCTTTGAACTTTTCATTGGAAAATTTATATCTTTTTTTTGATATTTCTATTAAAAAATTGCATTTAAAATTTTGGTCATGGGTCATTTTGAGTTCTTAAATTAAACAAGATATTTTGGTCGTAAATAGATAAAAAGATAGTCCCAAAAAAATGCCATCAATCTGTCGGGTCATATTGATTTTTTAAATTGAAAAGAGTTTTTTTTTTTTTTTTGTTTTTTAATTCTGAAAGTCTTTCAAACGAATTTACAATAACCCATTGTTAGTGGAAATTACGGAGTTGCCGGCTATGGAAAAGATACATAATACGAGCCGATTCATGTGAAGAGATAGATGAGGGCAAATGAGGAATAACAACATTATATTAATGCAAATCGGACGGCTATTACAAAGCAGATGCTCAAATTTTAAGCGTGATAAACGAATAGAAAGTAGGAGGAAGTCGTGGGTAATAGACACAATTTCCACAAATCCAACGGTGGAAGAAAGGGTAAATAGGTAAAATTAAGAAGATTTGGTCAGCGTGACTTGTGGCATGCTTTATGAAAGCCGGGGAGAAGAAACAAAGACGTGATGAAGTGGCAGAACTTTTTCGGTCAACTTCTCCAAATCATTTTCTCAGAAATGTAAAAATTCATTTTCCCACGTGGAAATTATTTAATTAAATTAAATAATTGAATTTTTTGAGAAAGTAAAATAGTCAATTAATCAAAACACAGGCGAAAAAGTGGTTATTGGGTGGCAGTCAAAACGTTGCGTTCGAAGGAATGACGTTATCTTTCAGTGACTACTTTTCTAGCTAGTGGGCGATTCTTTTCCCTCATCACAAGTTAATGCTTTATGTTTTATTTATTATGATTTGGTTTTGAAGCAAATATTTGTTCTTATTAGGTAATTTTGAAGTGTCAAATTATAGAATATATTTTGTTGAATCTGTACGTCAGCAATAGTTCTATTAATTTAATTTAATTTAATTTAATTTGTTCTAGGATAAGTAAATAATAATAATCGAACTGAAAAAAGAAATTGAATGGTGGCTAGCAACATCGACACCAGTGACAACAAGCCGCAGCTGCATGCATATCGAGTAGCACAGCGTCAGGTCGCACGGTGAAATTCCCACGGTGCAGTGCTGCATCACGTCACAAGTTGCTGTTCCCTGTTGGCCTAGTGGGCAGCATTGCTCTCCATGACCGGCCTTCTAAGGAGACTGCAGATTTTCCTTCTCATGACCTTTCAAGCCCAGTAGAAAAAATATTAAAAACTCATTGACTTTTTTCCTCGATCTGAGGATCTCTCCCAAAAAGCATCAGCATCTAGAATTTTCTTCGTTGTTTGCGGTTTTGACTTGTTGGTGAGTTTGCATCTGGAGTTCGTGGCTTCATCTAATAGAATTCCCTAGGATAAAATCTGAAACAAGAAGAGAGTTGGAGACTGGCTTGTTTGCGGCTATTCTTGAATTACATCGGGATGTTTAGGCTCGCATTAGAATGGGATGTTCCATTAAAAGAGATAAAAAAGGTGGAGTGGATAAAAATGAAAATGGCACCCAATGGGTACCACGACAATTTAAAGGCATTGGACTAATCTATGTTTAAAATTAAAAAAAAAAAAAAAAACTCCTAAAAGGAGAAGTACATTTAACATGACATAGCACGACTTTTATCTTATATTTTTCTAATTTAGTAAGTTAATTTAATTTGTTAATATGTACAAAACGAATATGCATAAATTAAAATCAAACAATATAAAATATATCATTACATAATTAATGAGGTAATATTAATTATATAATTATATATATATGTTTATAGACATACTCAAATATAATAAATAAATGAAACAAATAAATAATAATAATGAAACACGATCAAAATATAATCGAGTAATCTTTGTTATGAATGCCCAACTTAATAGATGTATCATTTATAACGAATGAAAGGATACTCACAAAATAACAAAGAATAGATATATCCTTTATAACGAATGAAGGGATACCCACAAAACGACAAAGACAGATGACCCCAAAAACAAGCAAATGTAGCCTCCACGAGCATGAGCTTTATCTTTTAACTTAAAGTTGTAAACAGCAGTCTATTTTATGGGCTAATAAATGTCAGCTAAACATCTTAATTTTTTTCTTTAGTTTTATTTACATATATATATATATATAATTTTAAAGAGTATTAACGGTTAATAAATGTTGTAGTTAACTTGCTACCTTTACAAACGGGACGTTCAAATTTTAGTCTATTAATCGAAAAAGATTTGGTTTTGCATGGCAAAATATAATAAAAGTAAATTTTAAATAATATTTTTATCATGTATTTATACTGTTAAAGAATACTAAAGTAATTATTATTCAATATTATAAATATTTTTAAATCGATTTTAATTAGACACAAAAAGCACATCATTTTAAATATAATTTCAATTTCAGTTTTTTACAAATATTTTTGAATTGACGTTGGGTCAATGCAAAAAGAACACTACTCCAAATATAGTTTCAAATTCAAATGTTAAATAGGTTTTAATTTCCTAAAGGTGAAATTAAAATTGAAATTAACAAATTTCACAAAAATTGGAATCCAAACTTATTCGAGAAAAATCAGTTATGAATAAGAACTGAAACTAAGTATCGATGTTTTTAGTTTCTATTAAAAATTATGTTTACATTTATAATTTGCATCTTAAATGATGTGCCATCATTTAAGCATTTATGTGTAAATAAAGTGATAATGTATGTCATAAGTTGTATAAATATAGCACAAAATCCAAATGATTGATAACACGTGATACGATGTATCATAATTTTGGAAACTTCAGTTTTTGAAGCAAATTATCTAAAAAAAATATAATTGGATTTGAATCGAATATATTCAGGTGTATTTATTAGTTTAGTTAGAATAAGCTAAAAACGAACTATTTGAACACAAATTTAAACACGAATTTGAACTATAGTTATGAAAATTTATAAATACGAATAAGAATATGAATTATATAAACCAAGCATTGTAGCGACCCCCGCCCCAGGTTACTGTGCGCTGCGGAAAATACTGTTCATAATAATAAAATATACCTGAGACGGGGACCACTACAGAAAAACTGCTGCTTAAGTAAATTTTTCTTTATAAAAGAACTGTAAATATAATTAAAATACTGAAGCGTGAATGCCCCAGGCTGCTCATGTACTAAAATAAACTGAACATACAGTGTACTAGAGTATAATACACACATATATACATGAGAAAAGTAAAGCATGGGAGCCAACATGCTATCTGCTGCTGCCGAGCCACATCCCCAAAATCTCGCAGCGGTCTCGCATCCAGCTCAGCCTCGAACTACTGACCTGCAAAAGGAAACAGGGAAGGGAGTGAGTGACAAAGTCACTCAGCAAGCGTTTCCAAACACAACACTCGCAGGTCAAAACGATCTTTATCCTGATTCTCTGGATATACCGAAGTATATCAACTTTCGAATTATTCTTTACTGATATCTGATCTGTTATTGTTCTGTTTCTGTTCTGATACTGTACATGACATGGAATGTATATGCTGATGTCATGTGTATGCTGAAAACTGTAAAACTCGCCCTCAGGCTTGTTTTTCTGAAAAACTGTCTTTTCTGAAACTGTTTCTGATAATAAAACTATGATCCGAAGATCCTGAATATATACGTATAGTATATACTGAAATCTGTATCAGAAAATACTGTATCTGAAAATCTGCTGTGCTGGCCAGACTGATGAATACAGGGATTCGGCACCCTGGCCGTGTGAGTTCAAGTCCTACTGAATCTACTAATGCACAACCAGCACTCTCTATTGAGCTTGGTCAGTGACCACGTCCTCTCTGGCGGACGCTGGTTTCCCTCTCTAGCGGGTGTGCGAACTCACAGGTGCCCCCTCGTATCCACCCCTATCTGATATATGAAAAAATCATATATGTATATCTGAAAATCATGCTGTTGGATCCTTGGATCCAGTCTGAAAATATCTGATATGGCATGCCGTGCTAATGCTGATAATCATGCATGAAATGCTGATTTCTTAGCTGATTACTGAGTTCTGTGTGCTTAAAACTGGCTTAGAGTGGCTTAAATAGCTTTTAATCTCTTATTTCTGAATTTCTGAAGGTGCACGGGCGTGTGTTCTGGCGTGCACGAGCGTGCGGCACAACACACGGGACCGTGTGCTGGCCGTGTCCTTGGGCGTGCGTGCTTCTGGAATATTTCAAGCAAAACTGGGCAAGGCACATGGGCGTGTG